>CAUYLG010055086.1:0-28859 GCA_963573385.1 Cacajao melanocephalus | reverse complement strand
GCTGAGACAAAGCCTATGATTGTTTTCAAGGTTACCTGACTTACATGGCACTTTTAAACTGACCTAGACCTGCTTTTCTCCTTCCTCTCTTGTCCTAATAATTGTATAGGACCAGACTGTGATAACTTGCATTTGCTTCTGTCTTTATCCATTGTCCTGTCTGCTTTTGTGATTAGGGTGTAATAGAAGCATTCCTTCACATTTCTCCAATTGGCTCTGCTGACTTTTTATATAAAATCGGTATTTGCTCTGCCAGTGCATCTGAAAAATCCATCTGTATATTCATGTATCCATTGTGGTGGCGCCGTCTGAAAAAGCTTTGACTATTAATATATTGGTATGATACTAATTGATATGATATTAATAATTGGTGGTGTCACAAAACAGAAGAAGAAAAGCAATGTGTGAATTCAAACTTTCTAGGTGAGACTGCACCCCAGGAGGTCTCTGCCCTGCAGGACACTTGTAAAATGCTTCCCTTTTGAATAAAAACCACTTTTTCAGTCTGACAACTAAAGACCTTCATGACCTTGTAAGACAGCCAAGTGGGAAGGGATCCTAGAGAAACTCCAGGGGCCTGTGTAATGGGGTGGAGCCACAGAAGTAATAAAAACAGCCCTAAAGACTATTGGTAAAATACAGGTCAGATGCAAGTTTTACTATTGGTAAAATACAGGTCAGATGCAAGTGTTTTGAGGTAACAAACTGCTTTTTGGATTTTGAAAACTATTTGACTTCAGGGCTTCACAATTGGTAAGGGCTTGGGACATATGGAACTAACCACGCCCTTAACTAAGAAGGCAAAGCTTGGCTGCATTTAGGACACAATTAAAGCAACTTACCAAATTTTACCTTAAAGTTAAAAATTGCTAGAAATTGGCCAGGCACGGTGGTTCACGCTGGTAATCCCAGCACTTTGGGAGACCGAAGTGGGCGGTCATGGGGTCAGGAGATTGAGACCTTCATGGCGAACATTGTGAAACTCGGTCTTTACTAAATATGCTAAAATTAGCCAGGCATGATGTTGGGAACCTGTAGTCCCAGCTACTTGGGAGGCTGAGGCTGGAGAATCGCTTGAACCCGGGAGGCAGAGGTTGCAATGAGCCAAGATTGCACTACTGCACTCCAGCCTGGTGACAGACAGAGACTCCATCTCAAAAAAAAAAAAAAAAAAAATTGCTAGGAATTATGATTATAACATGTAATTGAAACTACCGAAAATAAATTTACATGCAAAGGGTATAAGAATAGTAATGTGTTTTTATGTAAGAAGGTTATAAGTAGGCATGGAAATGTAAACTTTTGCCTAGGGTTAAAGGATTCTTTGAGTTAAGTAAGCAAAGCTGAAGGTTCAAACAAGTGTTGGAAAAGTTGTGGAAATTAATCTTGCAGAAGAGATTCTCTGTGTGAACATATTAACAAAATTCAAAAGGGTTATAAAAGGTTTTTGCTTCTTTAAAATTTCTGAGTCATCATTTTTGGAAAATAAATAGTTTATTGAAATCTGGAACTCTATTTCATAATATTAAGTGCTTTAAACATATTTAAAAGGCGTCCCAAAATCAAACTTCAGTTTCAAAATTTTCTTCCCGGGCACTTGGCTTTTTGAATACTTTAGAGGGCCCCTGATGTGTCCAGAAAAGAGAGGTAAACAGGATTATTTGATATGTTTAGGTATACAGGATTGCCAAAATGATGTTCAATCTTTAGGTTATATTTTTGTGAATAATGCTAATGTATGTTCCAAAACTGTATGAGATTTCTAAAATTCTAATGTCTATGTGCTATAAATCATAATTAAGGTTTTGAAGTTATTGCAAACAACGAAGACAATCAAACTTCTTTGTTAATTGTGTTTCTAACTGTAACTACCTTGGATATTTTGCTATTCACAGGCAATTGTTGTCTTGTTTTGATTCTTTCCAAACATGGTTATAGAACTTTAACCAGTACTCTCAAATACAGGCTGGTGATAACTTTAGAGATTGTAACATTGGAATAAAGGAAGTTGTACAGGACTCATAAAGAGCTGAAATGTTCACAAATTTAAAGCAAAACAAGAGTTAACTAAATTGACTGAACTCAGAAAGCTGAAGCAACCTTTCTGACTTTCGCTTGGAATATTACTAATCCTTGTTTTCAGAGTCAAAGAAGCTTATTTTGAATGGTTTATGGCTTTAAATAATTAAGTAAGCTATACTCTTATGAACAAAATTTGGAGTATGTTTGTTTCTCTCTGCCTGGTTCCTGCAGAACCTGGAAACTGAGTATTCTTAACTTATGGCAATATAATTGTTTGCATCAGTACAATAAAAATCCATTTTTCAGGCCAGGTGGGTGCAGTGGCTCACGCCTGTAATCCCAGCATGTTTGGAGGCCGAGACGGGCAGATCATTTGAGATCAGGAGTTCAAAACCAGCCTGGCCAACATGGTGAAACCCCATCTCTACTAAAAATATAAAAATTAGCTGGGCATGGTGGTGGTGCCTGTATTTCCAGACAATTGGGAGGCTGAGGCAAGAGAATTTTTTGAGTCTGGGAGGCGGAGGTTGGTTGCAGTGAGCCGAGATTGAGCCATTGCACTCCAGCTTGGGCAACAGAGCAAGACTCCATCTCAGAAGTAATAATCATCATCATCATCATCATCAATTTTTCTTTTGCAACAGGACACAATTAGAAAAACTGTTAATTTTACCAAGGCTTTAACTGGAAGGGTATGCTTTCCTTTAAGGAGTCAATCTCAACTTGCAGAGCCAATAAAACCCAGTGGGGAAACTGGCCTCATACCCTCATCTACGCAGTCTCTGTACAGGATTCCTGACCTGTGGTCAGTAAAGAATATCACTTTCTAAGAGGTCTAGGAGCTCCAAGTTTATCTTGGGACCTTACAAGGAGAGGATCACCCAACTCAGGTATTTAAGGATATAAACCCATGGCTGGGCTCAGTTTTAAAAGGTCTTATTTAAGATTCCTTGTGGAACAAACATCCATTAAAGCCAATCTATAAGGCCTATGTAGAAATAATTATCCTTGCTGCACTTTATGCAGATAATCAGGCCATGTATAAGACTAAAGTTTAATTTTCAAACCATTCAGTTCTATGATCTTTTAACAAAAATGAAGACTGGAGAGAGAGAAATCATGTTTTAAAACCTATCATGTATTTGTCATTAAATTCTAAACTCACTAGTTGTTTTTAAGTTTTCGCCTACATTTTAGACTAACCCTGTTCGTTCGTTCCTGTGAACCAACAAGCAATCTCCAGCTGCAGCTCAGAAAGAACAAGAGGAATTGGTAATTTAAAAATGTGAATCAGTATCTTACTTCTGAGCAATTATCCTGCAAATTCTGCCAGGTGATGGGAATAAATAGAATGTGCATCATGAGAGGGTTTCCTTTTTGGGAAAGTAAGACCAAGAAAAATAACCAAAACCCAGCACCATGCACCCAAATCTTAGCAAGCCTAACTATAGCCACCAGTTATCTGGATGTGTCACAAGACATGCTTTTCTCTCCCTTGCTGGAAGAAGACTCAGTTCCACAGTTGCACCTTAGCATTTGGCTAAGGAGTCCATGCAACATGCCCCTGAGACACGTTTTTGTTCCAAACTCAATATGAAGCTTTGGATTAAAACTCAAGGAAGGGAAACTGGATCTGAGATCCAGAGGCAAATGACAATAGAGGTTAAAAGGCACAGCACAGGTTAGCGTGGCTGATTCCTGCCAAATAAGCCAACCCCAAACTTCTTGTTTCATGGATAAAGGCCACGTTAATATCCATGGCATAAATGAGGTCTAGGGAACTCCAAGCCTACTGATAGTAGGTGGGAAAGAGATATAGATGAGAACAGATAATTCCAATTTTCTAGGCCCCCTGTTTCATGGGTGCAAGCCGCTTTGGTACTCATGGCGGGACCTGACAAGGTAATCGGGACTTGGGGATGCAAGGATGGAAGAGGAAAAGAGGATGCTCTTCTCTCTCTCCCTCACTTACCCCCAGGTATATGCTAGGAAGAGAAGGGAACCAGGGATGCTTGCTCCCCTCTTTCTAGATGGGTAGCTATTCATCTTCAACCTATACTGCTTTCAAATGCATCCTAAACCCCTGGGACTCCTTTAAAAAAGTGCCCTCTTTTATTCCTTTCTCCTTCTCAGTCCTCTCTTCACTGATAGTCCTCTCTTCACTGATAGGTAATTGTGTCTCCGTACTACGGGACACTCCCCTCAGATGCATCCTCCGAACTGGAAAGAATTAATTTCCTAAACCTTAAACTGGTTGGCTTAGGATTGGGCTCAGGGGAAGGGAACCCAGAAGACCAACAAGCCAGCAAAAGGGTAAAGTTGTTTTTATCAGTTGGGCTTTTGGCCTCCCTCTCCCTGTGCAAACCAGAAAAAGGCCTTGGAATTTTTGAGCTGTCCTTATCTCCCCCTTGTTTCGTTTTGATACGTGATTTCTAATAACTTGATTTCTAATTTCTTGCCTTTAGGCCATCAAACTCCAAACAGTCACACAACCACAACCCAAGCATCTGACAATGGCCCTTTCTGCTGGGAACCCTTAGGATAGGCCTCCAAGGGAGCTCTGACTGCTGTTTCCCCAAAACAGCACCCCCTGTCAGTAGGAAGCAGTTAAGATCAGTCTTTGTCCTTATCCTTAATCTAATGGCAGTTAGATGTACTTCTTCAGAGTGGGAAATGAGACAGACAGGTGGGAGGGGGTCCCTAGAGAAACTCCAAGCAGCCTGCCCACTGGGGTGGAGCCACAGAAGTTCCCACCCTTTGCAGTGGGAAGGAGCTGGGCTCCTCTTTCTGGGTGGAAACTGGGATTCATACAGTGGGCAGGAAGCACTCTAGTGGAGGGACTCTGGCTTTGCGAGACTCTGTTTCCCGCTTTTCTTCTTTTTTTCCCAATAAAACCCTGTCTTACTCACCACATAAATTGTCTGCGAGCCTGAATTTTTGTGGCCGCGGGACAAAGAACCCTGTCTTTAGCTGAACTAAGGAAAAGTCCCGCAACAGTGGGTTCTTTTCCACTTCCACTGTTTACTGCTCCTGCAGCATTTGCTACAATTTCCAGCTTGTTATGCTCCAGGTCATGTCCCTCAACATCCCTTTTTGTTTCAATGTTTTTATTTCATATATATATACACACACACATATGTATGTATATGTATATATGTACGTGCATGCATAGACTATATGTATATGTGTACATATATGTATGTGCATGTGTATGTGTGTATATATATATATAATCCCACACTGTGAAGCATATTTTCATTTTCAATATATATGTATGTATATGTATATATGTATATTTATATATATATGCATGTGTATATAGTGGATCTTGTAGCTAAAATTTGTTCTACAAATGCACACACATATGCATATACATACATACATAGTGATACATTGTGTATGTGTGTGTGCACGTGTGTGTGTGTGTGTGTGTGTGTGTGTGTATGTGTGTTTAGAGGTGGATGTCTTGCTATGTTGCCCAGGCTGGTCTCAAAATCCTGACCTCAAGTGATCCTTCCACTTCAAATTCTGAAGTAGCTGATATTACAGGTGTGAGCCACTGTGTCTGGCCCTTTTTATTTTTTGTGTAATTTCCTGTCTCATTGTGCACCTGTAAGTTAAATGCCAATTTGTTGATTAGATACATAGAAAATTGTTAACTATGTATATGACATATTAAGGTTTTAGCCTATATAAGCCATGACCTTTGATTACACAGGTTAATAGAATTCCAGAGCTTTGTGGACCTGAAGATTATCTAATCTACTTCCTCATTTGCACAGAGTGTGAATCAGGTCCAGAGAGAGAAGGGATTTAAAGTACCATGGTAATGGCCTGTAAGTCACGCCCTAAAGTAGTATTTTCTCATTCTCAGGCCAGGTTGCTACTGCTGCTGCTCTTCCTTTCTTTTTTCAGTCATTGATTGATTGATTGACCCTGGGATCTGGCTCTGTTGCCTAGGCTGGACTCAAACTCCTGGGCACAAAGGACCCTCCTTCCCCTGCTCCCTGAGAAGCTGGGACTACATCCTTCAGTTTTTTTTAAGGAAATAAAATATTCGAAGTAAATTTGTAGCCCTTATTGTGTCCCTTGGCCATTTCTTCCTCTTTGTCCGTGAACTGAGGTTGGTATAGTGAAATGTTTGTAATTTCACTATATACGTTTTCCCGAAATGTATAGTAGAGATGAGGCAGGAAAATAGAATCTGGAGGCAGGGAACATAAGGTTGATTCATACTTGAGCTGTAAATTTAAACTCACAAAAACTCTGTAACAGGGACTTTGAGCTCCTATGCTCAGGCCTGCTCCCACACTGTGGAGTGCACTTTCATTTTCAATAAATTCCTTAATTCCTTCCTTGCTTTGTTTGTGAGTTTTGTTGAATTATTTGTTCAAGATGCCAAGAACCTGGACATCTTGCACTGTTAACATATTTTGGTGAGCCAGGAGGAAGTGGTAAGCCAAGTTTGGGATTTATTCTTCTCCTTTTCCTTTCTGCTTCATACAGGGGAATCTCTTTTCCTTTCCAACCCGGGACGGTGGGCAGCACCTAAACATGGAAGCAACTGCAGGTTTCTGGCTGTGGATAGTGAAACTGAGGGGTTTTCATGTGGAGAAGTCTGACATCATCACCCGGTTCACTTAAGGAACCTGGGTCTTTTAGTTTTTTTCTTTCTTTCTGTTTAGTCTTTCAGTGGCTGTTTCCTAGTAGCTCCTTGGAAATTGAGGGCAATTGGCTGGGGTCACTACCTGGTATTGTCTGAAGGCCTAGGAACGAATGGGAATAATCACCCTGCCCCAAAGAGGGAAGGCCTTTTAACAAATCTTTTCCTTGTGTGGTCCCTGATTCCTAAGTACGGCACAGCTGGGAGCAACCTCAAACAGGTTTCAGGCAACTTAAACCTTCTTCTCTTATGCTAAATTTTCCCCTTCCCCTATTCAACTGGCTAAAGGCAAAGGAAACCCACCTAGCCTCCAGTTTCTATTATTAAAGTTAATGAAACTGGAAGAAGGGAAAAGCATAGCCTTACCAAATTATAAGGATACTACAAATTGGGGATCACACCCAGGTAACAAAGGAAAGCTCATAGAAGGCTCCGGAGGGAATGCATCCCAAGTGGTACCAGTGCCCACCTAAGAAAGGCCAGAGATGTCTGGAACTCTGATATTGGACCCCCCCACAGGAGGATGCCCCATGGGTCCTGTGGACTACAGCCTGCCCAAACAGGATGCCTTGGAAGGGGTTCTAAAGTCTAGTATTAAGCCCTCCTTAAAATTTTCCCTCTGAGTTGAAATGCTGCTTGGTTCCAAAATTGTTTAGAATCTCAAGTTTACCGTCTAATGGGAAAGGGGAATGACATTTCATATATACAGGCTTTTGTGCTACTGTTGTAAGCAGGAGCCTAGTTAACATGAAACCCTATTTTGATACTGTTTGGTTCCAGTGTTCCCTGGAGTCTGAGGAAGTTTAGCCTTTAAAAATCAAACTGCCATGGAGTCTGCTTTACCCAAAATTTTGGTTCACCACCTTCTTTGAATTATCTCTTGGGGCAAAGTAAAACTGGCAAGCTTGTATTGATATCTCATGGCAAAAGTTTCACGTTATTGGATCTTTGTTTATGTATGTGTATACATGTTTAGATGTGTTTATTTGTAAGTACACCTATTGTTATATGTTGTGTCTACCAAATTTGCTTACAGGTAAAAGAATGGTCATAAATCGAGTAAATAAGTCTAAGCAATTTTCAAGTTTCCATGACATAAGTATAACTTTACTAAGCAAGCTAGCTTTAATATTATTGATGGAATAAAAGTGGAATAAAAATAGAAAGGCCTTCAGAATTGTCAGATTGTCAGCATACTTTTTTTTTTTTAGAGACAGAGTCTTGCTCTGTCACCAGGCTCTAGTGCAGTGGCACGATCTCGGTTCACTGCAACCTCTGCCTCCTGATTCAAGCGATTCCCCTGCGTCAGCCTCCCGAGTAGCTTGAATTACAGGCATGCACCACTATGCCTGGCTAATTTTTTATATTTTAGTAGAGACGGGGTTTCACCATGTTGGCCATGATGGTTTCGATCTCTAGACCTCATGATCCGCCTGCCTTGGCCTCCCAAAGTGCTGGATTACAGGTGTGAGCCATTGTGCTCGGCCACCTTTTGCTTTAATTTTATGTTTGTCTTTGTTAGATATTTTTAAATGTGTGTGTTAACTCAAGCTGGAAGCTGTTTGAGGGGAGCCTGCCTCCCATTCTATTTAAAGTCTCACAGAGATAGATGCATGTCTGATTGCTTCTTTTGGAAAGGCTAATCAGAAACTCAAAATAATGCAACCCTTTGTCTCCCACCTGTGATCTGAAAGCCTCCAAACCTCCTCCATGCCTCCAGTTGTACTGCTTTTCTGGACCAAACCAATGTTTGTTTTACATATATTGATTGAGGTCTCATGTCTCCCTTATTAAAAGTAAAAAATTAAGTACAGTGAATAGGATAATTGTTTTAGGTAAACTTTTTGTGTTGATTAAAATCTTAAAGTTATTATTAACGCTCATATGATATCTGGGTCATTTCCAGTTAAAAAAGGGTTGTAATATGGAGAAATATGTTTCTAAAATTGTGGAATTGTTCTTATCAATACATGTCCATATCTAATAGTTCAGGAGTTCTTGCTTTTTAGGGTTTCAATAAAGTTTTAGGTTACTAAAAATAAAAATTTTAGTTAACACATAATTTTTTTTTTTGATGGAGTCTTACTCTGTCCCCTAGGCTGGAGTGCAATGGCGTGATCTTGGCTCACTGCAATCTCTGCCTCCTGGGTTCAAGCGATTCTCCCACCTCAGCCTCTGGAGTAGCTGGGATTACAGGTGCCCACCACGACGCCCGGCTCATTTTTTGTATTTTTTAGTAGAGACGGGGTTTCACTATGTTTGGCCAGGATTGTGTCAAACTCCTGACTTGGTGATCTGCCCGCCTCGGCCTCCCAAAGTGCTGGGATTACAGGCATGAGCCACAGCGCCTGGCTTTTTTTGGTTTTGTTTTGTTTTGTTTTGTTTTGTTTTGTTTTTTTGAGATGGAGTTTCACTCTTGTTCCTCAGGCTGGAGTGCAATGGCACGATCTCGGCTCACTGCAACCTCCGCCTCCTGAGTTCAAGTGATTCTCCTACCTCAGCCTTCCCAGTAGCTGGGATTACAGGCATGCGCCACCATGCCTGGCTAATCTTTTGTGTTTTTAGTAGAGATGGGGTTTCTCCATTTTGGTCAGGCTGGTCTCGAACTCCTGACCTCAGGTGATCTGCCCACCTCGGCCTCCCAAAGTGCTGGGATTACAGGTGTTAGGATTATAGCCTAACATGTAATTCTGTATACAAAATGTGTCAAAAAGGCTTATGTTAGTGGAAAAAGAAATTGTCTAATTCAAAAGTTATTTAAAAGTTAGTTCAAATTACAGATTTGAAGAGGTTATTTATGAAACAATGTAGTAAGCAATTATTGAGTAGGGGAGAAAGATGTAAAAAAGTTTAAATAATAAAATCTTTTTTAAAACCTGATAGAGAATTGGAGACATTTGGCTAATTAACATTTTCATAGTTAAAACTCTTGGTTGTTTTTTTCTTTGAGACAGAATCTCCCTCTGTTGAGTCTCCCTCTGTCACCCAGGCTAGAATGCAATGGCACAATCTCGGCCCACTGCAATCTCCACCTCCCAGGTTCAACGAATTCTCCTGCCGTAGCCTCACAAGGAGCTGGGATTACAGGCATGTGCCACCACGCCCAGCCAAAATGTTTTTATTTTTAGTAGAGACAGGTTTTTGCCATGTTGGCCAGGCTAATCTCAAACTCCTGACCTCAGGTTATCCACCTGCCTCAGCCTCCCAAAGTGATGGGATTTACAGCCATGAGCCACCACACCCAGTCTAAAGCTCTTATTCTTGATTAAAGTAAAATAATAAGTATTGTAAAAATGCATCAGAAGTTTGGCAATTCTTTTTTTTTAAAAATATATTTGAACATGAAGCTGGATTTAGTGTGGAGCCAAATTTCACATACACATTTGCATTGCTTCTCACTATTTTTACTGTTTTGTGTGAATAGTGTTAAAGTACTTATTGGTCATGTGCCTAAAGTGGATTTCTTGATTGCACAGAATGTATAATGATATTGGTGAACTTAAGGATGTTGAATTGCATATCAGAAATAAAATATTCATTATGTGGGTTTTTGGGGGCCCTAGGTAACACTGTAACCTCCAGGGTAAATTGAGTAGAAAAATTTAGGATTGTTTTCCTGCTTGTTTGTTTTTGCTTCTAGTTTTCTTTTGTTTGCTCCTTATTCTCTTCTGGCTTTGCTTGTATATGGATATATATATATATCTCCATGATTATTTTTTGTTCCTAGTGGAAGACTTTTATTTAGTTCTGTGTTCCTATGCATTTCTAGAAAGTCATCATTCATTCCATTTATATGGAATTCCTAAGCAACTTTTGTCGGGCCTGCAAGAATTAATGGAGCACACCAGCTTTTTATCTTTAAACTAACTTTTTGACTTTAGGCTTCCTGATACTTAAGTGTGTTAAGTATACTCTCACAAATAGAATTTGAGTCATATTTCTCTCTCTGCCTACTTTCTCCAAAATTTGTAAATTATCTATGACTATTCTTAATTCATGGCAATGTGTCTGTTTGCATACAGTTAAGCAGGGTCACCAAAGCTGCTCAGGGACAGAGAACTCAGAAACCTGGCATGCCAGAAAAAGGGTAAGAATTTCTTACCTGTCAGTCTCTGGCCTCTGTCTCTCTCTGTAAACTAAATATAAAGTAAAAGTCACTGTATATCTCCTCTGTAAAGTTTTAATTGGTTTAATAAAAATAGCTCAAATCAAATATAGAAAAGTAGAAAGTGTACACCTTTTAGTTCATGTGGTTTTAGCAATATTTGGGAAATAAAGATGGTTTTCAAGATTATTGGTAAAATAAATATGTCTTCAAAAAATAAATGTGGTTTAAATTATGGTCAAATATTAGGTTTGCTAAATGCTTTAAGGTCATAAACTGCTTCTTTGGCTTTTGAAAATTGTTTAATTTGCCTCCCTTCCAGCTAGGTAAGGCCTGGGAACATGTGGAGTTGGCCACACTTTAGCTATGCTGGGAACAGTCAAACCTTATTAGAACATAACTTGCCAGGTTTTACATTAAAGTTAAAATTGCTAAGAGTGGCCATTGTAACATACAATTAAGACTATTAGAAACACTTTCACATGTAAGTTGTGTAACAACAGTAGGGTGTGTGTGTGTGTGTGTGTTTAAAGGTTATAAAAGGTTTTTGCTTCTTTAAAATTTTTGAGTCATCATTTTGGCAAAATAAATAATGTATGGTAATCTGGAATTTCAAAATCAAACTTCAGTTTCAAAATTGTCTTTCCTAATGCCTGGCTTTCTGAATGGATTAGAGGACCCCTAAAAACATCCAGAGAAGAGGTAAACAGGATTATTTGACATGTTTAGGTACAGGAGATTGCCAAAATGATGTTCAATCTTCTTTAGGTTATATTTTTGTGAATAATACTAATATATATTCTGAAATTCTATGGGATTTCTAAGTATACGATACCAATCACAATTATAGTTATCATGTTGTTATTGTAAACCACAGAAATAATCAAATTTCCTTGTATAAAGCTACTAACCCAAGTAAAAAATAAAATTAATTAAATATCAAGAAAATACTTTCATGTTAATCCAGCTAATACTAAAATTGTTGAAAGTAGTTTATAACCAATGCTTGATTCCATATTCCTGGAAAAGCAATTAAAGCTTCAGGTGCATTTGGTCACCTTTTAAGACCATTTAAACATTTTATAAAGGGATTTCCTTTGATTGTTACTTTCAATGCATGTTTTCTGGTTGTATGAAAGCTTTCCTATGCAAGAGGGCTGATGTTATAACAGTTGATTCTTATGCTACAGTGTATTTTTACCCGATAAAGAAAGCTTTTTTATGGTTTCAATCTTCTGGAAACATTAGAGAAAGACTGTCCTTGCCATCCACACTGCAACAAAACTTTGGGACTTCGGGCTTTCAGCTCTTGGTTTCACAACTGAGAAAGGTCCCTTCACACTTTGGGAACTTCACACCCATTGGAACCCTTGATGTAAAGCTAAGTAGGAAAATTTGTTCCAAGAGGAAGATGGCATCCTTGATGTGAACAGCTTACCCAAGTTCACAGAATAAGACTTCTACTGTTGGCTGGGTGAGGTGGCTCACACCTGTAATCCCAGCACTTGGGGTGGCTGAGGCAGGTGGATCACCTGAGGTCAGGAGATCGAGACCAGCCTGACCAACATGGTGAAACACTGGCTCTACTAAAAATACAAAAATTAGCCAGACCCAGTGGCACACGCCCGCTGTGCCAGCTACTCAGGAGGCTGGGACAGTGGGCGTGTGCCACTGGGCCTGGCAGGAGAATCAATCGCTTGAAACCAGGAGGCTGAGGTTGGAGTGAGCCGAGATCGCGCCACTGCCCTTCCAGCCTGGGCAGACAGAGTGAGACTCTGTCTCAAAAACAAAACCAAAAAAAAGATTTCTACTGTCATGAAACTATTAGCTATGATTTTTTATTTTTTGCTTATGCCTCTATGAACAATAGAAGTGAAGATGGAGTCTGTTATGTATACTAATGGGGTTTACTTTTATTTGTGAAGGAGTTAGCAGCCAGCCTTGTACATGGATTACCTTATATTCTGATTGATAAAAGATGAAGTCTTAAAGTAAGAAATTTTAATGGTAAATGCGTTGCCTCATAACAATCAAAAACAAAACATTGGTTCACTCCTCTTAACCCACATCATGGGTTAAAGAGAAAATTGCCAGAAGGCCTTCACTTTTCTAAAGGGGCATAATTTGTCCGGTCATTTTTCCATGATTTAATACAAAAGAAGCAATGATTAGAAATGTATCCCTCATGATAGGTTCTATAGCAAATTCTACAGTTACACAATAGGCCCTAAATTCTCTTGTGAAAGTCATGATAAAATTGGCTAAACAGGTAAGTGTCTGTGCAGCTGCTGGCACTTTTGGCCTATAGAGAAATACATTAAGTGAAGGTTATGGAAGTTCGGTAGTAGAGGGTTAACAAAGAGACTGCTTAGTTAAGTGAGTCAACTCTTTATCTAGCTCATTCTTTGATCTATTTGATTTTAGAAAGTTTGGTTTAAGGGAACCTTGGGTAAGGAGCATACGTTGAACTCTTGGTAGTCTCCCCGGTGTGCTGTATTCTTTCAAAGGTTTTAAACCTTTAAACCACCTTTCAAAGGTGGTTTTTGGTTATATGGCAAAATTCTTTAGTGGTAATTTCTGAGATTTTGGTGAACTTCTCACCCAAGCAGTGTACACATTACCTAATGTATGTCTTTTATTCCTCACTCTCCTCTCACCCTTCTTCCCAAGCTCAAAATTCCATTATATCATTTTATTTTAAAACAATACAAGATAATTGTTTGTGGATGAAAAAAAAGGTGCTTTTTGTTTTGTTTTGTTTTCTTGACAGCATATGGCCATCTCTAGAATGTCATATGGTCTCTCTTCAACTGGAATAACAGGAGCTAAGAGAAATGTGCAACCATGAGGACACTGTAACCTATTTATGATGTGCTAATACTGGAAACCCAAAATGATGGTAACTGACAGTGGCGCTAAGGCCCAAAGTTTTGGTCACACTCTCCCCTAAGTGAGAACCTGACCAAAAAGGAGGAATTTTTTAAGCAAAATTCTGGGAGGCCATTGTTTTGGACTAAGCTCAGGCACTAGGCCCCAACAAACCACACCAAACTAAAATGGAGTTGCTTGTGGTAAGACTTTAAGATAACACATGGATTCTAGAACAGATCAGGTTTTTTTTTTCTTCTGTAAATATCTTTAACAAACATTTCTGACAAGTATAGGTATCTTCCCCTGAAGTTCCCATTAAATCTTTTAGCCAAACACATTTCCTCTCACCTAGAGACCATCAAGCTTCAGATGATCATGCAACAAAGGCTCCAGCCAGTTCCAGGGAAGACACCATTCCTGGCCATCAAGAAGCTACCCTGCCTCTACTAGACAGAACAGGGTAAGAGTTCCATGATCCCCAATAGGTAAGGACTATGCCCCATGTCAGCATGAAGCATTTACAGAAAAAAGATCATTGGTCCCTCTTCCTCCCATAAAGTTTTATGGGAATCACATCTCTCAGGGGGAGATGAGGCAGGAAAATAGGGTCTGAAGGCAGGGAACATAAGGCTGATTTACACTTCATCTATAACTGGAAATATCTTCTTCATAGGGAATACAATGAGTAAATGACTTTATAACTTTACTTCATCCTATTCCTTTACATAGGGCGTACCCCAATTAGAGGGTATTTAAACTCATAAAAACTTTGTAACAGGGCCTTTGAGCCCCTATGCTCAGGCCTGCTCCTACACTGTGATTCTTGCCTTGCTTTGTTTGTGCATTTTGTCCAATTCTTTGTTCAAGATGCCAAGAACCTAGACACCCTCTACCATTAACAGTGATTGTTCTGAATCTGCACTGCATCCTTAAGTCATTCGTGTACCACTTAATGATATTATCAATACTGTTATACTACCTTTACTATAATGTTTTCTTGAGATACATTTAACTATTCAAATGTTTCTCAAATTAATGCGCCATCCAGTGTTACATGGGCAACTGCTCTGATATCTTTGAGGTACTTCACTCCTTAGATTACCCAAGATCATTTAACATTTCACCACTTGTACTTCAGTTTCAGAACCACTACATTACACCTCACATGGGTTAAATGTGGTTGGAACACAATGGCACTTATCTCCCATTAATAGCCTTACTGTCTTTTGTTCTTTTGATAAGGAAATACTACCTGTAATTTCATCTTTAATGTGAAACTGTTTTGACCTGGCCATCCTCTTTCTCCACTCAGCCACATTTCCAAGAAAGTCTAGAGGAAGACTTTAGGCAGATGGACATAGCCCTTTTTATTTTTTTAAAAACAGTCTTGCTCTGTCACCCAGGGTGCAGTGCAATGGTGCAATCATAGCTCACTATAGTCTTGGCCACCTGGGCTCAAGCAATCTTGCCACCTTATTTTTTTCAACATTCTACTCCTCTACAGTGAAAGACCTAATTTCATCTCTGCTTTCATAATAAATTACAGCCTTTATGCTCTAGATATTTTACACTCATTTATCTTTAATTCTTGAAGAAACTCTGGGTAGATTTTATCATAGTTCTAATTTTTAGTTCTTTCAGTTTTTTTTTGTGTGTGTTAAATGCTGATGGTTCACTAAATTTAAAAAGAAGCAGCTACCTGATAAAATTATACAATATATAAAATAATTTACAAAGGATGCTCAGGTAGCAATATAAGGAGGACTTGCAAAATCCTTGACATTCTATAACAGGATCAGCAAGTTTTTTTAAAAGAAAATTTATTTTAAATTAACCTTTTTGGTTTTAGATAATTGTAGATTTACATGGAGTTTTAAGAAATAATACAGAAATGCCCACATATTCTTTACCCAGTTTCCATCTTAATAATATAATGCTGGGAACAGTGTGGACCCCTCGGTGGTGATGAGCAACCCCAAGCTTCTGGAAGAATTGGTAAAATCCGAGCTATCTGAAATAACAAGAAATTGTCATTAATTTTTAACCTGTAAATTCTCTTAAGAATTTGGTTCCCCTGAAATGAGTTATTTGCTTTGTAATGCTTGTTACTTACTGAATCGATTATATTTGAGAAAATGAAGAATAATGTGAAAAGTTAAAATGTAGCTTGTAACTTTGGCTCTGCTGAGCTGTTCTTGTAGAACAGGAACTCTGTGTTAAAGACAAACCACATAGCCTGACTGCTGGAGAGAGATAACAGCAAAGCACGTAATAAGCTTCTCGCTTCTCGTTACAGATAGCCTATAAACAAACATGTAATGGAGAGGCTTATTACCCAGATTCCTTTCCCAGGAAAGGCATGTTAATTATAGCCCTGGAAAGGGAATGCAACTCTTATTGAGAGCCTATAAACGGACGCGTGAGGGGCGTCTGTCATGAGGAAAAACCTCGTGGTTGAGATAAGGATGTAAGTCTTTCTTCTCCCTCTGCTCCTCTAGGCCGGCATGGAGGCCCCCCTCCTCTTGCAGTTTTGTGGTCAGGCTGGTTGTATTGTGTCAGATCCTGTTCTCCCTGCAGCTGTGAGCCCAATGCTTTTCTTGCTGATAATTATAAGTTTATAATTAACCTCTATTCTTGCTAAGGTTTATGGTTTTTATGCTGATGCACAGATAGTAACTTTTACATTGTTCTGCTTTTACAATACCATTTTGCTTATGTTTCTTTTTGTATAATTATCACTGAAACTTTGTGTAACCTCACTCCCCCTCCCCTAATGAAAGAACATAATAAAAACTGAGGTTTTCAGGGGAATGTTAGACATCCCCGGAGCAGCATTATGTTGTGTCTCCCCTGGGTCCAGCTTTAAGGAAAACTGTTTCCTTGTCTTTCTTTCTTTTCACTGACCACTTGATCATTTTGACAGACCTTGAATCCATGTTGATATGTTGGGAGCTGGTCTTTTAATAATATAGTACCATAGCACAGCCAGGATCTTGCCTTTAATACAGGTAAGACAGTAGGACAGAATACTTCATGGTACACCTCTATCTATTGTCACACCCATTACCCTTCTGCCCCTCACTGTCTTAAACTCTGGAAAACACTAATCTGTTAGAGCCTGGATCTTTTTTATATTTCAATAGTTTGTGGGGTAAAGGTGGTTTTTGGTTACATGGCAAAGTTCTTTAGTGGTGATTTCTGAGATTTTGGTCACCCTGTCACCCAAGTACCTAATATATGTCTTTTATCCCTCACTCCCCTCCCACCCTTCTCCCCAAGCTCAGAATTCCATTATGTGATTTTATTTTAAAACAATACCGAACAAGATAATTGTTTGTGGATTAAACAAAAGGTATTTTGTTTGTGTGTTTTTTGTTTTCTTGAGAAGGAGTCTCGCTCTGTGGCTCAGGCTGGAGTGCAGTGGTGCCATCTTGGCTCACTGCAACCTCCACCTCCCAGGTTCAAGCAATTCTCCTGCCTCAGTCTCCTGAGTAGCTGGGATTACAGGCTCCCACCACCACACCTGGCTAACTTTTGTATTTTTAGTAGAGACAGGGTTTCACCATGTTGGCCAGGCTGGTCTCTAACTCCTGACCTCAAATGATCCACCTGCCTTGGCCTCCCAAAGTGCTGAGATTACAGGTATGGCCCACCACACCCAGCCAAAAAAAAAAAAAAGTTTGAAGGCAGCCATAGGAAAAAGACACAACTGACAAAAGAATTTCTTACCTCTATGGCACACAATAATTTTAACATAACAATTATGATTATTACTGATAATGTACACTAAGTTATGTCAGCATTACAGGAGTTTCCCATAATTTTGGAACACATACCCATAACATTTTTATACAAATACAGCCCAAAGAAGAGCAAATACCATTTCATATTTGACAATGCTTCCTGTATAATTTTTATATCAAAATAAGTCAAATTATTTCATTTTTAGACTTTAGGAAACCTAAGGTTTTAAAGGATTAATTAGGTTAGAAAAAGACATAATTTAAAATTTAATTTTGGAAAGTTTGTCAAATATAAAAGGTTTAAATCACTTGATATTAAACAATAGAATTACAAGTCATTGAAAAGACATTTATTTAGCCAAAGTGATAATTCAAGCATTTCAAAAATCCTTCAGTCTTTGAGAGAGGAGACTTAGTTTTCTAAACCAGAAGCCCTAATGAAAACAGTATGAAGGCTGGGTGTGGTGGCTCACGCCTGTAATCCCAGCACTTTGGGAGGCCAAGGAGGGCAGATCATGAGGTCAGGAGATTGAGACCATCCTGGCCATGGTGAAACACCGTCTCTACTAAAATACAAAAAATTAGCCGGGCGTGGTGGCACGTGCCTGTAGTACCAGCTACTCAGGAGGCTGAGGCAAGGGAATTGCTTGAATCCAGGAGATGGAGGTTGCAGTGAGCCAAGATCATGCCACTGCACTCCAGCCTAGCAAAAGAGCAAGACTCTGTCTCAAAAACAAAACAAAAAAAAAAAAGAAAAAAAAAAAAACGGCATGAAGCCAATTACATTTGTTTGCCAAAATTTTGTAATCTATAAAATTTCATCTTGATTATAAAATATAACTTCCATTTCCTTTTATAACCTTTATTAAGAAGTTGGTTAATGTTTCAAGAAAACCTTGTTAATCTGACACAGGGGTCCATATACTGGTTTTACATCAGTGTGCCTTTGACATTAATTAAGAGAGAAACTGAACTCATTTTATCTTTCAAAATTGGCCCTTACAATCTTATGGGTCTGTCTCTTCTGCTATAGTCCCTGGGCCTTGAGGAGTTGAATAGCTTTAATTTCTTGCCCTGTATCTCAGGAACGTAGTTTGTTTTTATTGGCATCTTCCAAGGTGCCTGAAGATGAGGTTTTAATTGCTGTCAGTGTTTGAGATTTAGCAGGATTTCGTTTCTTTAACCCAGGAGCTAATGCCCTGTAACTCAATGTTACAAGGACATTTTTGTGTGTGTGTGTGGGTGTGAGACTGAGTCTCACTTTGTTGCCCAGGCTGGAGTGCAGTGGTGCAAACTCGGCTCACTGCAACCTCTGTGTGCTGGGTTCAAGCAATTTTCCTGCCTGAGCCTCTCAAGTAGCTGGGACTACAGGTGCGCACCCCCATGCCTGGCTAATTTTTGTATTTTTAGTAGAGATGGGGTTTCACCATGCTGGCCAGGCTGGTCTCGAACTCCGGATCTCATGATCTGCCCGTCTCGGCCTCCCAAAGTGTTGGGATTACAGGTGTGAACAACCGCACCCAGCCATTAAAAGGACTTTAAAAGCACATACATAACATGAATATAATAACCTTCATAAAAAAATTATCTTTTTTCTAAGTAAACCAAAACCTAATAATAGTATGAAAACTTGATTATATAAAAGTTTTTGGGTTTCTTTTTGTAAATATATATAAGTCCCCTTAATTGTGACTTACACTGACTGTTCATGACATGGCCGGACTTTCTGATTAGTTCCCAACATCCCTCCTTTTTAAACAAGCAGTTATTTTACTTTAGGACTAATGTTACCCTACAAGATTATTTCTTATATAAAATTATTTCTCTTTAAGTTTTTTTACCTCGAAAAAATACTTCTTTACTTTTATAACTTTCTTTATATCTTTTTAAAAATTATTTTTATTTTTATTTTAAAGAGAGAATCCAGAAAGATGGAATCCAGGAGAGAAAAGCAGCTTCCACACTGAGGGGAAGGGAATAGAGAGAGAGAGATGGAGTTTAGGAGGGGAAGACAGGCTTCCATGAGAGAGTGTGGAAGGGGACTCCAGAGGGGAAATCCAGGAAAGAGAAAGATGGCTTTCACGAAGGGAGTGTTCGTGGAAGGGGATCCAAACATGGAGTCCCTCTTTACATTTTTTTTTATTCCTGGTTTCTTTCACTTTGTTTTAGACATAACTTTTAAATAAGCTTTGAATTACATAAAATTTGTTCATCTTTTTTTTGAAGGACACACTCTGTTTTCTTTAGCAAGAATGTTTGTCTACAATATACATTTATTGAAAAATACCCAAATAATAAAATATCTATTATTTAACATAATACAGCTTTATATTTTAAATGATGACCAGTTTGTCTACAGGTATTTATCCAATTACATTTACTGATGTTATTTTAATTGTTTACATGGATTATTTAAGAAAACTGTAATAGTCATGATTTAAAGTTATGAAACCACCATAGCAAAATTATAAAAGTGAAAAGATTTGAGGTAACTGATTCCATATTGCTCTTAACTTCCAAGTTGTCCTAGTTTATTCCTCAGCATAGGCTGAACAAACTTAGGGAGAAACATAGTTTATAGTATAGCTTTGAAACAATGACAATAACAGTCCTTTCCCAAAACAAACTTCCTTATTGTCAGTGAAACAGACTGCCTAAAGCTACAGGATTAAAAGTTATGATAATTTTACTAAATTTAAGATGCAGCTATTTTTATTAAATCCATTATCAATGTCTGATTTATTAAAAATTGCACAAGCAAATATTCTGTTTTGGGGTGGTGTATAGTTTTGTAAACCCTATGCCAAAATTTTGACACCTTATAGTATTTGGCAGGGGTAAGTAAGAAATTGCTTGATTAATAAATACAAACAAAAATGTATGCTGGACAATTCTTAACGTATTTCTAATATTACTTTACCAATAATTTTAAAGCTAGCAGGCCAGGCATGGTGACTCATGCCTGCAAGCCCAGCACTTTGGGAGGCTGAGGTGGGTGGATCATGAGGTCAGGAGTTCAAGACCAGCCTGGCCAGGATGGTGAAACCTCATCACTACTAAAAATACAATAATTAGGTGTGGTGGTGGGCGCTTGTAATCCCAGCTACTTGGGTGGCTGAGGCAGAGAATTGCTTGAACCCGGGAGGCAGAGGTTCCAGTCAGTCAAGATCATGCCACTGCACTCCAGCCTGGGTGACACAGCAAGACTCTATCTCAAAAAAAAAAAAAAAAAAAAAAAGAAATCAAGTGAAAAAAAAATTAATTCAAATTAGAATAAAAATAAAAAATTATGCTAAGAAAAAGACAAGGTGTTAGGAGAAAACAAGAAAGAAACAAACAAACAAAAAAACCCCAAAACATAAAGGCCTTTCAAACACAAACATGCACACATGCGTACACACACACACACACACACACACACATCTTGGATATTAGCCTTTTAGTTAAGCTGACTTTTTAAGCCATTGAGCTCCTTTAAAGACAATTTTTAAAAATCTTATTACCATATTTTAGCTAGGAGAAAACACTGCTAAATGAAAAATGATCAGACAAATTATAAGATCTCTGAATGCTCTAAGTGTAAGCAGAAATTAACACCAGCTGGTTGTTAAATGTTAACTTTAGTACTTTAAAAGGAATCTGCAAGACAGAATCTTAAACCAGTTTCTTACCTAGTGATGGGTCTCAGGCTGATCCAAGGATCAATCAAGAGCAGATTATTTAATTTCCATGTATTTGTACAGCTTTAGGGTTACTTTTGCTGTTTCTTTCCAGTTTTATTCCACTGTGGTCTGAGAAGATACTTGATTTTCTTAATATATATTGAGACTTGTTTTGTGTCCTATAATATGGTCTATCTTAGAGAATATTCCATGTGTTGATGAGAAGAATGTATAGACTGCAATTGGGTAGAATGTTCTATAAATATCTCTTAAGTCCATTGCTTCTTTGTTGACTTTCTGTTTTGTTGATCTGTCTAGTGCTGTCAGTGGAGCACTGAAGTCCTCCACTATTACAGTGTTGCTGTTTATCTTATTTCTTAGGCCTAGTAGTAATTGTTTTATAAATTTAAAAGCTTCAATATTGGATGCATATATATTTAGGACTGTAACATCTTTTTGCTGGACTAATCTTTTTATCATTATGTAATGTTTTTCTTTGTCTATTTTTACTGTTGTTGATTTAAAGTGTGTTTTGTCTGATATAAGAATAGCTACTACTCACTTTTGGTTTCCATTTGCATGAAATATCTTTTCCCAACCCTTTTTGGTGTGTCTATGTAAGTCATTATGTTTTAGGTGAGTCTCCTGAAAACAGAAGATACTTTGTTGCTGTTTTTTTTTCATTTTTTATCCATTCTGCCATTCTGTATTTTTAAATTTAGGCCACTGATTTTCAATGTTAGTATTATGATGTGAGTTACTGTTCTATTTATGATGTTAGTTGTTGCCTAAATACCTTTTAGAAAATTGTGTTATTGTTTTATAGGCCCTGTGATATTTATGCTTTAAGGAGCTTCTATTTTAGTGTATTTTGGGGTTTTCTTTAAAGATTTAGAAGTCTTTTGTATCATTTCTTGTAGTGCTGATTTGGTATTGGGAAATTCTATCAGCGTTTGTTTGTCGGAAAAAGACCATAGCTCCTTCATTTTATGAAGCTTAGTTTTGCTGGTTACAAAACTTGTGACTGACAATTGTTTTATTCAAGGAGTATAAAGATAGTGCCCCAATTCTTTCTGGTTTTTAAGGTTTCCGCTGATAAATATGTTAATCTGATAGATTTTCCTTTATAGGTTGCCTGATGCTTTTGTCTCGCAGCTCTTAAGATTCTTTCCTGCATCTTGACTTTAGATAACCTGATGACTATGTGCCTTGGCAATAATCTTTTTGTGATGAATTTCCAGGAGTTCTGTGAGCTTCATGTATTTGGATGTCTAGATCTCTAGCAAAGCCAGGGCAGTTTTCCTCAATTATTCCCTCAAGTAAGTTTTCCAAACTTTTAGATTTCTTTTCTTCCTCAGGAATACTAATTATTCTTAGGTTTGGCCATTTTATATAATCTCATATTTCTTGAAGACTGTTCATTTTTTAAAAATTATTTTTTCTTTGTCTTGTTTGATTGGTTAATTTGAAAGCCTTGTCTTCCAGCTCTGAAATTCTTTCTTCTATTTGTTCTAGTCTTTCCTTGACACTTTCCAGTGTATTTTCTGTTTTCCTAAGTGTGTCTTTTATTTCCAGAAGTTCTGATTGTGATTTCCTTATGGTATCTATTTCTCTGGAAAATTCTTTCTCTTTCTTTCTTTCTTTCTTTCTTTCTTTCTTTCTTTCTTTCTTTTTTTTCGTTTGTTTGAGACAGAGTTTCACTCTTTTTGTCCAGGCTGGAGTGCAATGGTGCAATCTCGGCCTACCACAACCTCCACCTCCAGGGTTCAAGCAATTATCCTGCCTCAGCCTCCTGAATAGCTGGGATTATAGGCATGCGCCACCACGCCAAGCTAATTTTGTATGTTTTGTAGAGACAGGATTTCTCCACGTTGGTCAGGCTGATCTTGAACTCCTAACCTCAGGTGATCCACCCACCTTGGCCTCCTAAAGTGCTGGGAATATAGGCATGATTCACCATGTCTCACTGAAAACCCACTGAAAAATTCTTTATCCATGTCTTGAATTGTTTTTAAAATTTCTTTAAGTTCATTTCCAAGTTTCTCTGGTATCTCTTTGAATTCTTTCTGAATTCTTTATCTGGTGATTCAGGGATTTCTTACTGGGTTAGATCCATTGCTGGGGAGCTAGTGTCAACTTTTGAGCATGTCATGCAACCCTGTTTTGTTATATTACCAGAATTACTTTTGCAGTTCCTTCTCAGTTGAATATACTATTTCTTCAAATTGCTCTTGAATTTTTGATTAGACTGTGTTTTTTCTTTTCAATTTCTTTTTTTCCCTCTTAGGCACCAGACTTTAATGTTTATTTTAGCTTAATTTGATTTTTGGTACTTTAGTGGTGAAGGCTCTTTATGATTTCCTTAGTTACAGAGAGTCTTTGTATACTGGCTATTTCCAGATGCTGGTTGTAGTGGTTATGTTCTTAATGTGTGGCAAGTTCACTGTCTCTTGTCGGGTTGAAATGGCCGGGATCTCTTGAAGCTTATCTCATTCTCTTGTGGTGTACATTTTATTTATTTATTTATTTACTGGTATTTTATTTACTGAGTTGATGATTCAGGCTTCAGGACAATAGGAAAAATATCCCTGTAGCTAAGGCAGGTGGGTAGATGTAATATCCAGCAGTGGAACAAGGTCCCAGCCGTGATGAGGGTGGCTAGGGGAGCTCTCAATTAGGTGTGCTGAGGTTTTACCAGGGTAAAAAGTGAGAGCTATCTCAGCTCCCCTGCCTGGTGAGCAGGAAAGCTGTTCCCCTCACAGGCTCATTCCTGTCTCAGGGTTTTGGCTATTCAGGTCAGACATGCACCTGTTAGCATCTGTAGGAATATTGATGTTCCAAGTAGGGAGGAATTATGACTCTGCCTCTCATGCAATCCTCAATCTGGGGAAGTGGCCGGGGTGCTCCTCCTGTGGGGCTGTGTTCACCATGGATTGTTCCAGGAATTCAGCAAGCTTTCTAATGTGAGAGGTCAAACAGTAAATATTTTAGACTTTGCAATCCATATAGTTGCAATCACAACTGAGTCTCGCTTTGAGCTGGAAAAAGAAAAGGACCCAGGTAATGAAGGCTTTTAGTTGCCAGGCTGAAAAAGTGTTTTTTATTCAAGAGGAAAGAATTTTAAGAGTGTCCTATAGGTCAGAGACCTTCTAGGGTGTAGTCTCACCTAGAAAATTTGAATTCACACATTGCTTTTTCTCTTTTTTTTTCCTTTTTATTTCTGAGACAGGGTCTCTGTCACCCAGGCTGGAGTGCAGTAGCACAATCTTGGCTTACTGCAGCCTTGACTTCCCTAAGCTCAGGTGATCTTCCCACTTCAGCCTTCTGAGTAGCTAGGAACACAAGTGTGTGCCACCATGCCTGGCTAATTTTTAAAATATTTTAATAGTGATGGGTGTTTTGCCATGTTGCCCAGGTTAGTCTAGAACTCCAAGGCTCAAGCGATGTTCTTGTCTTGGCCTTTCAAAGTACTGGGATTACAGGTCTGAGCCACCACACCCAGCCAACTACTCTGTTTTTATAGCAAATGCAGCTATAGATAGTATGCAAGCAAATGAGCATGGCTATGTTTCAACAAACGTTATAAAAACAAGTGATGGTTGAATTTGCTTCCATGGTTATTTATATCTTGCTTTCTGCCTTGTGCCCTGAACTGTTGAGTCTGGACAGCCAAGACTCTAAACTGGAATAAGCCAGTTGGAAAATAAATGAATACAAACTACTGGCAAATAAAAAATTTGCAGCATATACTAGAATCATACAAGTGCATGACAATAAACAATTAGGTATAAAAACATTCAGTGAGTCCAATATTTGTTATGGTTTTGAAGTTTATGGTGGTAGTGTTACCAGAAAAGGGTCCCAATCCAGACCCCAAGAGAAGGTTCTTGGATCTCACACAAGAAAGAATTCAGGGCAAGTCCACACAGTAAAGCGAAAGCAAGTTTATTAGGAAAGTAAAGGAATAAAAAAATAGATACACCATGGTATTCAAAATAATTTATAGATTCAATGAGATTCCCATTGAACTACTATTGAAATTCTTTATGGAATTAGAAAAAAACTACTTTAAATTTCATGGGAAATCAAAGAAGATCCACTACCTGACTTCAAATATACTAGAAGGCTACAGTAACCAAAACAGCATGGCACTGGTATCAAAACAGACATACAGACCAATGGAACACAATAGAGACTTCAGATAATAACACCACATATCTACAACCATCTGATCTTGGACAAACCTGACAAAAACAAGCAATGGGGAAAGGATCTCCTATTCAATAGATGGTGCTGGGAAAACTGGCTAGCCATATGCAGAAAACTGAAACTGGACCCCTTCCTTACACCTTGTACAAAAAGTAACTCAAAATGGATTAGAGTGTTAAATGTAAAACCCCAAAACATAAAAGCCCTAGAAGAAAACCTAGGCAATACCATTCAGAACATAGGTATGGCAAAGTCTTCATTAAAGAAAATGCCAAAAGCAATTGCAACAAAAACCAAAATTGATAAATGAAATCTAATTAAACTAAAGAGCTTCTGCATACCAAAAGAAACTATCATCAGAGTGAACAGGCAACCTACAGAATTAAAGAAAATTTTTGCAGTCTACCCATCTGACAAAGGTCTAATATCTATAATTTTCAAGAAACTTAAACAGATTTACAAGAAAAAAAAAAAACTAACAACTTCATCAAAAAGTGGGCAAAGGATATGAATAAACACCTCTCAAAAGAAGACATGTACATGGCCAACAAACATATGAAAAAAAGCTCAACATCTCTGATCATTAGAGAAATGCAAATCAAAGCCAGGCACAGTGGCTCATGCCTATAATCCCAGCACTTTGGGAGGCTGAGGCAGGCAGATTGCCTGAGCTCAGGAGTTTGTGACCAGCCTGGGCAACATGGTGAAACCTCGTATCTACTAAAAAAATACAAAAAATTAGCCTGGCATGGTGGTGTGGTTCTGCAGTCCCAGCTACTTGGGAGGCTGAGGCAAGAGAATTGCTTGAACCCAGGAGGCAGAGGTTGCAGCAAGTTGAGATTGCGCCACTGTACTCCAGCCTGGGTGACAGAGCAAGACTCTGTCTCAAAAAAAAAAAAAAAAAAAAAAAAAGAGAGAGAAATGCAAATCAAAACCACAATGAGATAATATCTTATGTCAGTCAGAATCACAATTATTATAAAGTCAAGAAACAATAGATGTTTCTTGGCTGGCAAGGCTGTGGATAAATAAAAATGCTTTTACACTTTTGGTGGAAGTGTAAATTAGTTCAACCATTATGGAAGACAGTGTGGCGATTTCTTAAGGACCTAGAACCAGAAATACCATTTGACCCAGCAATCCCATTACTGGGTATATACCCAAAGAATTATAAATCATTTTACTACAAAGACACATACACACATATGTTTATTGCAGCATTATTTACAATACCAAAGTCATGGAACCAACCCAAATGCTCATCAATGATAGACTAGAAAGAAAATGTGGTACATATACACCATGGAATACTATGCAGACATAAAAAGATATGAGATTATGTCCTTTGCAGAAACATGGATGAAGCTGGAAGCCATTATCCTCAGCAAACTAACGCAGGAACAGAAAACCAAATACCACATGTTCTTACACATAAATGGAAGTTGAACAATGAGAACACATGGACACAGGGAGGGGAAAAACATACACTAGGGCCTGTTGGAGGGTGGGGGTAGAGGGGAGGGAACTTAGAGGACAGGTCAATAGGTGCAGCAAACCACAATGGCACATGTATACCTATGTAACAAATCTGCATATGTATCCTGAATTTAAAAAAAAAAAAAAGCTACTCCCTAGACAGAGCATCCCAGAGGGCTGCCTGTTGCCCATTTTTATTGTTATTTCTTGATTATATGCTAAATAAGGGGTGGATTATTCATGTCTCCCCTTTTTAGACCATGTAGGGTAACTTCCTGTCATTGCCATGGCATTTGTAAACTGTCATGGTGCTGGTGAGAGTATAGCTGTGAGGGTGACCAGAGAGGTCACTCTTGTTGCCATCTTGGTTTTGGTGGGTTTTAGATGTCTTCTTTACTGCAACCTGTTTCATCAGCAAGGTCTATATGACCTGTATCTTGTGCTCATCTCCTATCTCATCCTGTGACTTGGAATGCCTTAACCATCTAGGAATGCAGCCTAGTACGTCTCAGCCTCATTTTACCTAACTGCTATTAAAGATGGATTCACTCTGGTTCACACACCTCTGACAATAGAAAGTACTCATTACAGTTTTCCCTTTGCAAATATTTATTCCCTGATTTAACCCATGACCACTATGACCACCATCATTCATTGATTCACCAAATATTGGGTAAATGATTATCTTACTTGTTACTTTTTGTTTATCTCAATGTTAACATTAGATGTGTTTGGGGTCTTCCTTTAGAAGTCTAGTGAGGTTTTTGACCAAAAATACACCATAGGAACTGAACAGTTATTTATATCAATTAGCCTATGGTAAAATTTGTTTCTTCATACAACATTTCACTTAAGGTCACAGTTTCCAAGGACCTGTAAGTGACAGTAAGTGAAGATTTATGGTATGTGTATAATACACACACACACACACACACACGCACACACACACAGACTGCCAGTGGTAAATACTGTAGCAGAGGGATGGAGGCATGAAAGGAAAATAAATCTTGGGGCCCCCAAATCACTAAGCTAAATGGTAAAGTCAAACTAGGAACTGCTTAGAGTACACCTGTCTCCCATTCTATTCAAAGTCACCCCTCTGCTCACTGAGATAAATGAATATCTGATTGCCTCTTTTAGAGAGGATAATCAGAAACTCAAAAGAATGCTACCATTTGTCTCTTATCTACCTATCATCTGGAAGTCCCCTCCCCACTTGAATTCATCCTGCCACTGCTTCCAGTTATACTGCCTTTTCAGACCAAACCAAAGTTCATCTTAAATATGTCCATCGATGTCTCATGTCTCCCTAAAATGTATACAACCAAATTTTGTTCTGACCACCTTGGGCGCATGTCTTAAGGACCTCCTGAGGCTGTGTCATGGGCACGAGTCCTCAACCTTGGCAAAATAAACTTTCTAAATTAACTGAGACCTGTCTCAGATGTGTGGGGTTCTTAGAGGATAGGCGAGTGAAAAAAGGGGCATAACTTATCTAAGCACAGCTTCAAGGAAAGGCTCCAGAGACAAGTTATGAAAGTTTAGAATAATCAGCATGATTTTACCCAGCAGATGGAGAAAGTGAATTCCAGGTAGGAGAAACTATAAATACAAAAGGAACACCTGAAACACTTGGTATGTTGAGGGGCATGGCCTGAAGCAAAACGAGCAGGAAACTGTAGTAAATGCTGCAGGAGTAATAAATAGTAGAGTTGGAAAAGGAAAAAGACCCAGATCATGAAGGCTTTTAGTTGCCAAGCTGAAAAAGTGTTTTTTTATTCCAGAGGGAAGCATTTTAAGAGTGTCCTATAGGTCAGAGACCTTCTGGGGTGCAGTCTCATCTAGAAAATTTGAATTCACACATTGCTTTTTCTCTTTTCTTCCATTTTGTGACACCGTCAATTATTAGTATCATATCAATTAGTATCATACCAATATATTAATAGTCAAAGCTTTTTCGGACGGCACCACCACAATGGATACATGAATATACAGATGGATTTTTCAGATGCACTGGCAGGGCAAATACCGATTTTATATAAAAAGTCAGCAGAGCCAATTGGAGAAATGTGAAGGAATGCTTCTATTACATCCTAATCACAAAAGCA
>CAUYLG010055085.1:0-99168 GCA_963573385.1 Cacajao melanocephalus | reverse complement strand
GAACAGAAAACCAAACACCACATGTTCTCACCCGTAAGTGAGAGTTGAACACCAAGCACTGTATGTTCTCACTCATACGTAGGAGTTGAACAATGAGAACATATGGGCACGGGGAGGGGAACATCACACACTGCGGCCTGGCGGGGTATGGTAGGGGAAGGAAGGGGAGGGATAGCTTTAGGAGAAATACCTAATGTAGATGATGGGTTGATGGGTGCAGCAAATCACCATGGCACATGTATACCTATGTAACAAATCTGCATGTTCTGCGTGTGTATCCCAGAACTTAAAGTATTATAAAAAACACACACATTCTCTGGAATTGTAGCCATAATACTACTTTGCTTGTCTTCAGCAATGTCAGTGAAATCTCCATTTATTAAGACATAACAGAAAGACTTTCTCACAATTTTAGTTGAAGAATTGTGGTAAGGAGACATTCTTCTATCAAAATATCCCATCTAGGATTTCCATACTTTCCTTAATTTCTCCTCAATTATTTAAATAAGGTTTACTGAAGTATGATTTACATATAATCCTTTTATCATACAGTTCAATGAAATTTGTTAATTATATAGTTGTAAACTTGACACCACAAGGAAGATTTAGAATATTTTCATCACCCTAAAAAAGTTTTCTTGTACCCTTTGTAAACAATCCTTTCCTTATCTGACCTCCATAACTCTGCCTCTGGTGAGCAGTGATCTGATTTCTGACACTATAGGGCTGCCCTTTCCAAAATGTTATATGAATGGAGTCATGTGAGCTTTTGTATCTAACTTCTTTCACTCAGAATAATGCTTTTACATGTAAACATTTTGTTGCATGAATTAGTAGTTTGCTCCTTTTTATCACTGAGGATTATTCCATTATACAGATGTAACATGATTTGTGTATCTGCTTACCAGTCAGTTGGCATTTGGATTGTTTCCAGTCTGGGGAGATTATGAACAAAGCTGCCATAACATTTAAGTATCTGTGAGTGGATATGCATTTTTATTTCTCTTAGGTATATCTAGGTGTGAGGATGTTGAATTGTATGGAAAATGTATGTTTAAATTTATGAGAAACTGACAAAAAATTTCCAAAATAAGAGTAACATTTTGTATTCCCAGTTGTGCTACATTCTTACAAGAACTTGGTGTTGTTAGTCTTTTTTATTTTAGTCATTCTAATATGTATTTAGTAATAATTCATCATGGTTTTACTGTACATTTCCATAATGGCAAATGTTGTTGGGTATCTTTTCATATGCTTGTTTACAATGGTATATATTCTTTGATGAAGCAGCTATTCAAATAACTTACTCATTTTAATTGGTTTGTTTGCTGTCTTATTCAGTCACAATAATTTTTGTATCAAATCCATTATTGATGTGTTTTTTTAATGTAACCTCCCAGGGTATATTATCTTTTCATCTTATTAATACCGTCATTCAAAGTGCAGGTATTTTTCTTCATAATTAAATTATCATTTTTTAAGTTTTATATACTTTTTGTCTGCACTAACAGTTTTGCTTAATCTTAAATGGTAATAGTTTTCTTCTGTTTCCTTCAGTAAATTTTAGTTTGAACTCTTAAATTTAGGATTATATTTCATGTAGAATATAATTTTTTATGTAATGTAAGGTGTCGGTTTTCTTTTTCTTTCTCTTTTTTTCTCTTTTTCTGGGGGAGGGTTGGGTGGAGGGAGGACATGAATATCCAATTGTTCCAGCACCATTTGTGCTAAAGACTATCTTTATTGAATTACCTTGACACCATATTCAAAACCAATTGACAATACATGTGAGAGTCTGTTTTCAACCATTTATTCTGTTCTATTAATCCATATGCTTATTCTTAGGCCAATGACATATTTTTTTGGTTATCATAATTTATAGAGTTTAAAATAAAATTAAACTTTGTTTTTATATTTTCAAAATTGTTGTGAATACATATTCTGGATCCTTCATATAGACTTTTTTTTTTTTTGAGACAGAGTTTTGCTCTTGTTGCCCAGGCTGGAGTGCAATGGTGCCATCTTACCTCCCAGGTTCAAGCGATTCTCCTGCCTCAGCCTCCTGAGGAGCTGGGATTACAGGCATGTGCCACCACTTCCAGCTACTTTTTCATAGTTTTAGTAGAGACGGGATTTCTTCATGTTGATCAGGCTAGTCTCAAACCCCTGACCTCAGGTGATCCACCCACCTCGGCCTCCCAAAGTGCTGAGATTACAGGCATCAGCCACTGTGCTTGGCCATCCTTCACATAAATTTTAGAATCAGTTTGTCTATTTCTACAAAAGAGGTGTATTTGATAAGGATTACATTGAATCTACAATATCAGTTTTGGAAAAATTGAGAAGTTAACAATATTGAGTTTTCTAATCCATGAACATGGTAGTTGTCTCCATTTGTTTAGGTCTCCTTTAATTATTCTCAGCAATTGTTTTTAGAGACTAAATGTGGGAAAAAAAAAGTCTTTTATATTCAATCTCTCTTCCTCTTCTGTCAGGCTGTCAAAGTAGGTATGGTTGTCAGGTCAATAAATCAATCTGTCAAGTAGGTAAACTGAGTTTACAAATGTGTTCCTATGTTTACATTCAGTGTACCATACTTCAGCAGTGTCCTGATACTATCTCATTTTGTTTGGTTCCTAGACTGTCCCCAGATTTGTTTCAGGGTTCTTAGTCTATCCTCAGTTTTCTGGAGGCCCTACATGCTTATCCCACAGATGAGGTCTGTCTTTGTGCTCCTGTCCCTCCCAAGGGATCAATAACTGTTGCTATTTGCTACAAAGTGTTTGTGGAATACAATGGGAGGTTTTTGGTTCTTCTGCTCCAGGCTCACATTGAGGCAGACTCTGTGCACATTCGCCTTGGAGTGGAATTGCCTCACATTTTAGCCACCACATGCACCCCCTGTGACAGCCAAATTTTGTCCAGTTGTTGGGGGCAGGTGGAGAGAAAGGCTCAGTGTATTTTTCCCACCAGAGGTAGGAGCAGATCTTTGCCATTTCTGATGCAGGATCTTAAAGCCCAGCAAGTTTTTGGCCCCTTCCTAAGGCAGATGTTTTTCACTTCTTTCTCTCTTCTAGTAGTAGCAAACCTTGCCTGAGCTGTTGGCGTGAAAATATTTCTGAGTCCTCTCCCACCATTCTAAACCTTTTGCTTTGAATAGGAGATGGATCTTGGAAAAGAACAATATTTTTTTTCCTGTGTGACAGCAAGGGGTGCTCTCACGCATGTCTCTTGCCCTACCCACATTCTTTCCGGTAAACCAAAATAGAGACCTAGAAAGGAACTTGGCAAGTATATGCAGACTTCTATTGAATATGGGGAGAATTAACTTTGTCACAGTAACTTTCACTAAGTCTTTAAGAACTTATTGAAATTTACTTGTTTTCATCTTATACCTTTTCAGGGAACCACCTATTCTTCTGGTACTCTATGATAAAACAGTCTGTGCATCCTATTCCTCCATGGGTCTCATATCCTCTGAAATTCAGTTCATCTGGTTGCCTTGTAATCTCAACTTTCTGATGGTCTCAGTAAAAATTATGATTTTGTAGATCTTTGAATTTTCATTTTTGCTAGAGTGGAATCAACAACATAGAAATATAATGCTTCCTCATATGATTTTGTTAAAAATACATGCCTAAGCAGCTAAATATATATATATATATATATATATATATATATATATATATATATATAAGTTTTCACTGCATATTACAGGTAAAATGATAAAACAGTACAGGGAAAAGTAAGTTCATTCATTTTATTTTTTTCTTTTTTCAGTTCCTATTTCATCTCAGACACATTTGTTTTCTTTTTGGGATGTCAAATCAAGATTAGTCCCAGATTACTAATTTTCCTTTAAGGAGGAAAAGAAAAACCTCTATGTTTGGGAAGATGGTTTAAAAATTTCCTTGGAAACCACATGATATTATTTTCCAGTCTGACCAAATGAATTCTTGCCTTGCTAACTATGGAAATTTTCCCAGTGCCCCATCCTGCCTGAAATGTTGATACGTAATCAAAAGGAATATGTGCCAGAATATATTGGAAGAGAGTTCTCACTGTCTTATAAATTTCCCAGCCAACATGGGAAGAAAAACAATACTATTTTAGCTCATTATTTCACCAATTCCAAATACTATATAAGCTAGAGCATCTACCTCTATAACCTTTGGTATAATGTTTAAAATCCTGTGTCTCTATTGAAACATACGCAGTAGAAAGCAGTCATACAAGGGAAAGATAAATATGTTCTTCTATGAGGCATTTTTCTTCTAAAATCCTGCTTTCAGCCACAAAAATCTAGAAATCCCTCCAGTTAGCCCACCCAGAGACAATCAACTCAAAATACCTTTTACAAATCCTTCCTAATAATTGAAATGCCAATTTATCTGTTTAAAATACAATCATTACTAAAGTCCTTACTTCTATACCTGGTATACAGGAGTATCTGAATAAATATTAACTATTTTATCTGACATTATCATAATCATTTTTGTTATTATTACTCTCTTAACAAAAGATACACTGAAGCCAAAACACGGATTTTTTTTTCTGATGAGGTAAGCCAAAGAGAGTTGGCTGTCCACCCAAGTTCATGCTTCCTCTACCATAATATAGAGTAACTACTGGGAGGCTTCTGTGCAGTCAGGAATTACATTGCCCAAACTCCCTGTTTCTATGCATGATCATATGCATAATTCTCACCAAGATGAGTAGAAAAGATTGTATGTTGCTTTTAGGCCTCAGCATTTTAAGAGGCGGTGCCTCTGTATACCTGCTCTCTCTTTTTGTGTCTGGATTAAGATGAATGTTTGGCACACAAGGACTCGGAAAGTTGTATGATGGAAGAACCTCATCGCTGCACTGTTGCATTGAGGAGTCCCACCTAAGAGTCTTTTGCAAGAAATAAACCTCTACTGTGTTTGAGTCTTTGCATATTTGGGAGTTTACTTATTACGTTAGATAATTTTATCTTAACTAATACAATGTGGGTGGACTACCCCAAAAATAATCTAGTAATCTGCAAACCATTATTGGTTCTTGGTTATTTACATGTAGAAATTAAAGAATAATAATTTAGGAAATGTATAAGCATTCAACAGTGCACTTTTATTTTTTTCAAGCATCGTATTTTTTAAAGCTTATATTGTGTATGTTTTAATTTCATTTTTCTATTTTTATAGAATTTTTCAAAATATTGATCTACAATGGATTCGAAACTTTAAAAATAATCTTTTGTTTATTTTAGAAAAATATATTCATTTAATACAGATTGTTTGAATAGCACTTGACTAAAAGATTGCTATTGTCCTTTGCAGAAATAGTGATCCCTTTCTGTTGTCCTCTTAGTCACCTGCTTCTAGCTAAGTAAATTATATCAGGATTCTCTCATTGAGACCTTGCAGGCTCACACTCCTTCACTCAAAGAATGAATCATTCTAACCAATTTAGCTTAACATAAGTATCTTCTTGCAGGGAAGATTTTTGGCAATCAATAAACATTAATTTTAAATTTCATTTAGTTATTAAATTTTTACTTTCATTATTTACAATCACTACTTCTATCTCATAAAGTGTAACAATTCTTATTATTAGAATAAAAATATCTTCTTTTTAACCATTGCCTGAATTTCCTTCACCTAGCTCCTGTCTAACTTACTTGAGTTTCTCCATTTCCTCCAAAGCTCTGGCCACTTACTAGTTGTAAAATAAATGAAGTGGCTGCAATGGCTTGCTGTGGATTTCCAGTCCATGAGGCTCTGCAGAGCTGTGCACCACATGTATGTATTTTCTCACATTGAGTCTTGTTTAGATTATTTTAAATATTGAAAGTAAACTTTAAAAAATTAAATATATTTATATATTTGCAATGTGGTTGATAATGCCAATTATGTTAACAGTTATTTCAAAAATGTAACTTTTCCTTTAAGCAATGAGAAATGCACACCCAAATACTAGGATTGATAGGAAATGCAATATCCTTAATCAATAAAGTCTCTTCTCTCAAGTTTCTTTTAATGCTAATTTCTATGCTATAAGATAGAGAGACAAATGTCCTAATATCCAATTATTTGACATATTGCATTGCAATTACCTTTACCTTTTTTTTGCCTTCTGCATTAGATGCTATCATGTTCCTCAAGTTCACCGAAAAGTTACATTTCCTCTCTTTCTTTTAGAAATAATAGATATCTCTCATCTTCAGTTCCTATCATACTACTTGTCATGTAACAGATATTCAATAAACCTATATATTTTTAGTTTTTACCTGCTCTTTTGGAGACAAGAATCTTCATCTGAATATAGTGACAGTATCTCAAGGCTGGATAGCCATCTCCTCTACCATCTCACGGCTGATAACTGTATCCTAAAAAAAGTGCCATGGTTTGCAGAGCCAGAGAGCCTGGCTTCAAATGCTTGCTCTACTATCTAGTCCTGAGTGAACTTGTGCATGCCGCTCAGCCTGTTTGAGCCTCAGTTCCCTTATGTGAAACTAAATATAAGGTTTGTAAAGTATTTGGAAATCACTAGACAAACAATGCAAAAGGACTACTTTTCATCTAGTCCAATTCCATTTGTTTTATGCATGTTGCCGAGGTCGAACAAACCAGTATGACTTGTTCAAAAATAGCTTGTGGGTTAATTTAGAAAAGCTGTCCAAAAATATATTTTTATTATCAGTACCAGCTTTACAGTAGCTCTAGTCTTTTCTCTAAAGATCAGTTCCCTTAAAAGTAAGACTCTTAACGCTTGGGTACCTCAAATAGAAGTGTAAAGGAAAAAGAAGGGAAATAATTGATAAGAAATGTATTTGAGGTTATAAACGAAAAGTCAAAGCCCTTTCTTCTTCAGAAAAGAAACCTCAAAATTATTTGTCTTTGTGAGAATGACCTCCAATTCTGAAATTTTCCTTAGGCACTCGTGGGAAGAAAATAGTTAATTCTTTATAGGATGGAAGGGAGAACAGCATATATTCTTTGTCAGGTACATTTACATGGCAGAGAATATTTTATTTAATACCCGTAAATGTGCAGTACTCAGAGGTTCATGAAAAAGCATATGCATAACATGAAAGCACTCTTAAAATTTTCAGCTCAAGTTGTCATCATCCCCCCCACCAATTTTCCATTTACACATTTTTCTAACCCAGCTTCTCGCTCAGTATTGCCCATGGTTGAACAGTGTTCCTTTTGTCCTTTCTTTTCATTCAAATTTACTTCATAAGGGGATCTGGAAGGTAGTCAAGAGAAGCAAAAACAACCTGTATGTGGCTTTCTCTTTTTTTTCTTTAAAGACATGGCAAGGGCTACCAACAAAAGACATTTCGGATTTAATACTCTTAATTTAGAATTTATTAGAATCATAGCAGAGGTAGCATTGTTATATCTCGATAACCTCTGCGTAGTTTAGAAAGATGTGGTGTGTTTTTTTTTAAACGATGAAGCCAAATGCTTACAGATGCTAAGAGAGCAGCACTGGAGAACCCGGGAGCAATGTTATGGACAAATCATATAAAAATGTAGAAATGTGTCTGTTTTCATTTTCCAGCAGCAGGAAATGATGCCACAAGAGGAAGTCTGGTCTGTAGTGAGGTAAAAGAAGAAAAATAATAATATTGATTTGAGGTTATGTTGATGAAAGAAAAATAGTGGAAAGGAAAATATATAAAGGTCAGTGAAACTCACAAGAGGAGGCACTGCTCATAATTTTAATAGGTAAAGCCTGTCATCCTTTGTAGTCAGCTCTGCGAGCCTTTCCAATTTTCTTATACATTATATTTCTTTGGTTGTAACCCTTTGCCTTGATATCTAGGAGCCAAACATCTGCCTTTTCCGTTTCTCTCTGAATAGAGATACCAGCATATGCACAAGTTTTCCCATTACTACAGACTTCTTCCTTTAGACGGGGCTCTGTTCCCAGAGCTTCTTGCCAGGTCCCTCTCAGAGTTCACCTAATTTTACTTTGGGTGAAAATACCTACTCTGGCTTAGCCTCAGTGATCTCCCTCCTAGTGGAATGCCTGTAGTGCTGAAAACCTTACTTTCTTTTGTATGTCCCTATATTTTCACTGACATTTCTGTTAAGTAGAAAGCTCCCAGAGCTTCTTGACGGTGCCATTTTGGTAATTCCCAACAACACCTAACACTGGGCTAAGAACTAATGAAACAATCTATAGTAAATGTTGGCCAAAAGGAATTTTTTTTATAGAAGGTAACATTTTAAATTGATCTGGTAGGAAAAAATTAGGTAAATTCCTGCTGTTAAGGGTTTACAGTTTTCTCCAGGGGAAATGGTAGTTATGTGTTACTTTTTGCATTGCCAACACTTATTTTTATGTACTTGTATAAGGCACAGAGGAGCACATTTGAGCCAGAGGCTTTGCCTGGGAGAAGTCAGGAAATATTTTATAAACGCATTCTCTAAGATTAGTCTCATTTTTGTAAGAAGAACCATTATTTAATTTATTAGGCACTTTCTATATGCCAAGCACACTGTTAAGTATGTTTTATTTTCAGTGTGGGAAAGATAGCGTTACGTCCTCTAGCATTAGAACAATGATTAATCCTACACTGAGAGGAAACAGACCAGGGATGGGAACACTGGATTCTAATTTTACAGCCTATGCCCAAATCTGAACCCTGCTGGCTGTGACTCCATGAGGTCCCCATCTGCTGAAGAGGTTACCAGAGAGAAAAGAGAGACAAGGTTCTAGGAACTCTGATTAAGGAGGTATCATCCACATTCTGAAAAGGGCAGAATGTGTTGTAGAGTACACAGTATCAGAAAGGAACTGCTTTTAAGATGGGCATGAACAGTGAACCAGTACAATCTGGCTTTGTAGCCGTTTGTTGTTAGCCTCCTCAACACATATTCCCCCTTCATCTTCCTATTACAACCTTAAATTTCCCAGACATAATATTTGCATGAAAAAATCACCCACTATAGTAATGGGAATAGACCCAAATTTCACTCTACTGATAAACATATCCTAACTCCTCAACTATTGTGGGAATATTATATAACTAAAGTTAACCAGGTCGATGAGACACAACTCTGAGACTTATACATGAGGAATGGGAAAAATGAAAGTATATATTGCTTATTGAATGTAAATGAGGACACATATAGACTCTGCTATGGGTGACAGCAATTTCTGATTTCGAGGGTAAAGCCTGCCTGAGATGGGGGTTAATAATGTGATATCAGTCCTAACAATGGAGAGAGAGAAACTGGACATTGGTCATGTCATTTAGGTCATTAGTTAAAAACTTACCTCAAGTTTTCATCTGTTTGAGCCAACATATTCCTTTCTTGTTTAAAGCTCAAGTTGAGTTATCTTGGAACAATAAACCTATCAATTAATACTTAATAAGACTCAATGAAGCTGCACCTTTACAGAAATGGAAGTGGAGATGTTGATTTTCAGCATAAATAAGTGAAACAAAGACATGCTGGAAAGCATGTATTGACAGAAGCTATCCTTTTTGACAGATGTTGGTAAACGGAGAAAATAATTTTTAGTAAATGACTACAAAGTACCAGGCATATGTCATAAAATATATTATCATGTATATTATCTTATGTAACTCATATATATATATATATATATATACACACATATTTTTAATTGTACTTTAGGTTCTGGGGTACATGTGCAGATCATGCAGGACTGTTGCATAGGTACATACATGGCAATGTGGTTTGCTACCTCCATCCCCTATATCTGGCATTTCTCCCCATGTTATCCTTCCCCAACCTCCCTACCCTGCCACTGTCCCTCCTCTAGTCCCCTGCAACAGACCCCAGTGTGTGATGCTCCCCTCCCTTTGTCCATGTGTTCTCATTGTTCAACACCCACCTATGAGTGAGAACATGCGGTGTTTGATTTTCTGTTCTTCTGTCAGTTTGCTGAGAATGATGGTTTCCAGATTCATCCATGTCCCTACAAAGGACATGAATGCATCATTTTTTATGGCTACATAGTATTCCATGTTGTATATGTGCCACATTTTCCTTGTCCAGTCTATCATCAATGGGCATTTGGATTGGTTCCAGGTCTTTCCTATTGTAAACAGTGCCACAATGAACATACGTGTGCATGTGTCTTTATTTTAACTCTAAAATTAGTAGTATTATATCTATTTTACAGGTAAGGGCTTGAAAGTTTAGGCAAGTTGCCTAAGGTCAAACAGCTAAGAAATGATGGTACCATGCGTAAAACTAAAACCTTTCTGACTAGAAAGCTTATGTGTGTTTTGCCATGTAATACAAATACAATATATAATACAGTATGAAACTGTTAGCCAGGTACCATGAAGTATAGCAATACCAGAATAAAGTTGTAAGGAATAATAATGTATTAATTTTGTAGGTTACCCAAAGCCTTATAACATCTGTCTCTTAATATCTTGGAAAATTCGCCCCAGTTGAGAAGTTAGATTGAGGGATATTGATATTCTTCCTACTAAAGAAATGATCAAAGATCACTGACAGAAAAGGGATGTTCCTGGGCATCTGAGGTGAGTGGCTTTGTTACTGCATATAATTCAGTGGCATACAGGCACTCTAGTGATTTTCAGCATATCTTGGGATGATCATCTGGTGCAGTGAGGGCATTTCTTAGAACAATTCAAGTACATCTATTCCTCCTTTGGTAATATTTAGTAGATAATTTATATTTCAATGAAAATAACCCCTTCCTATTGGAAAAATGAGTATCTAGGGACTTCAGTCATTGAGATACATGTTTGTAAGACTTACAGTCAAGTCCTTCAAACAAGTTCTAGCCAGAGTTAATACTAGGTAAAATTGCCAAAATATCAGACAAACACACTCATATTAATGTATAATGGTTCATAAGGCCCAGTTGATACGTTATTGTTCCCAAGGATACTGGTGTTCTGATGAGAAACAAAGTCATTTCCCAGGGATCTGAAACACAGTTGCTCACAGTTGCCTAGAAGGAAATATACATGTGTGAGACACCACGGGGAGAGTGGCCAGTCAGAGAGATACCAGCCTCAACAGAAGAGTCAACTGAATGTAGACACTTGAGGTCCAGACGTTTTATTTCAAGAGCTTCTGATGTTTCAGAAGAATCCAGAAACCTGTAGTTTTTAAATTATTTAAATAATTTTAAATATTTACATGCTATCAACTAATCCATTAAACAATCTATGAGCTCTGCCAGCTTTCTGCCTTTAACTTCACAAAAAAATCATGCTTCATCAAAGGTAGTTTTTGTTTGTTTTGTCAGCCACCAGCTTGTGGTTTTCTGCTCATAATAGTTCTGGTCATGCTGCAAGCCTTTTTCATATCACAGACAAGGAAAATGACGGAAATATGGGAAAGCCACCTTTCTTGGGTTTTCAGAAAAGGCACAAGCTGCAAAGGCAGCTTTATGGCCCCAAAGTCCAGTATACATGTGCTGATAGGCAATAAAGCCATAACCACAACAGTGCCTAAAAATATAAAGTATGGCATAAAGAAAGAGCTATAAATTGGCATGCTGTGATTGCTGTCACAATTCAAGGCAGAGCTTTGGATGCAAATAGAAAAAAAAAATGCCTTCTAATGTGACACAACAAATACTTTCAAAATATAAGAAGTTGCTGATCTCATCTGTCACGGGTTGTTTTTTACCTATTACTAGCTATTTTTAATGTGTCAAGGAAGATTACCCTATTGATCATGGAAATAGAAGCCATTTCATGAAATTTCCTTGGCCCTGATCACTATCAAATAATTACAGGAAATTACTTCCCATTGATGTTAGAAAGGCTTTTTGGGGTCTATATGCCCATTTAAACTACTTTTGTGTGTCATTGGATTTGTGTGAGGTAATAGATGTGTTTTAATTACATTGGAATTGCAGGGCTTTGTATATAAGGTGCACATTCTTATACTGAAAGGAAAAGCAATCAGCAATTTTTAATAAGGAAAATCTGTAGCTCTAACTATGCTCTCTGCATGTCTTACCAAAATGGTTTGAAGATTGTGTGGTTGGCACTTAAAATATCTAGTGTGCCAGTTAAAGGGTAAATATATTTCTCTATTTCTTCACAGAAATGGGTTTCTGGTGGATGGAAGCATTTTGTGAAGTGAGAATGATGGGATACATTTTTAAGTGTGAAATCATGAGGGCTGGCATAATATTTGAGTACTTTCACGTGTCACAGAATTCAGAAGAGATGCTGCAAAGCCTAGATTGCCTTTAAAAAAAGGAAAACGCTATAAGAAATTAAGAATTAAGAGGCCACTGCAAGCCTGTAATCATTAGAGACTGGAATGTATAAAAATTCCTACATGTTAAGAGAAAAATGCCCTTGTCATGGGACCTGTGGCCTGTACTAACAGTGGACGGAATGTCTTGAGTAATCAGGAGAATCTTTCAAGGGCAAAAGTGTCAACTCAGGTGAAAGAAGGAAAGCCTGGGAAGGAGGTGGGAGGGCATCGATGTGGTGTGTACGTCTCAGTCGGTGAGAAAGGATACATATTCTTATGTGTCAAAGAGAAAGAGCTGATGTGTGGCAGAAAAACTTCTCTGGCTTTCAGGGGAGAAATTTGCAGATTCTGTTTAAGTATACAGTACAGGGAAAAGGGAAAACAGAATATGTTTTCATACCCTGGGATAGCACAGAACGCACAGTTCTATTCATGTCTCTATATCATTTTAACAATCATCATTTTGCCCTGATCTGACTACATTTAGGAAAGGGCTGGCCTGGCCTAGGAAGAATATTAGCTCCAGTCAGTTGACCGGATTTAGGACCTCCAATCCAGCAGGAGAAAATGTAGAAGAGGCAGAATCCCTGGGCTATTTCAGTTATGAGGGCAACAAAAAAATGTGGAGATTATCTAGACATTCAAGGAGATATTGTGTCCCAATGTAAACTGTGTCCATTTGTAATGATGCTGAATTCCAATTCCCATAGGTTAGCACAATAAGGCTGCTCAACACTCTTTGCTCTGCCATGAGAACCTGGCTCCAGAGCTTGATGGAGACTGAATCACTCTTGGTAGAGCAGTTCAGAGACTTTTGACATGAGGGCTGGTTAAGATAGATATCAACGGATAAATAACAATATTTATAGAATTAGGATCACAAAGTGGAAAGCAATCTCTAAGTATCTGGCATCACTCTTTACTCCAAGTAAATCTCTGTGCCAGGCATACCCAATAAAAATATAATATACTTATCTAAACATAGATACAGAATTTATGCTTTCTTTATTCCTTCTTCTGCCTAAAGCTTAAGGAGACAAGAACAAGAAAAGTATTAATAATCTTAAGTGCCTCTCACAAATTTTTATATATTTTCATTATCATTTAGTTTAGTATATTTTTAAATTTCCCTTGTAGTTTCTTCTTTGATCCATGAGCTATTTAGAGGTGTGTTATCCATTTTCAGATGTTGGGGGACTTTTCTAAACACTTTATTGTTACTAATTTCTAATTTAATTCTTTTGTTGTTAGAGACTACATTCTGTAAGATTTTAATCATTTGTATTTTGTAATTTAATTTATAGTTTATGTTTCATGAATATTCCAGACACTCTAAAACGACTTTAACCTGCTATTGTGTGAAGTAAAATATAAATTCAATTAGATAAGGTTAAGGTGGACTTTAATGATTTTCACCTCTTCTATGTTTATATTGATTTTTTTGCCTAGTTTTTTTCTTCCAAATACTGATGCAAAATGTTAAAATATCCATCTATATTTGTAGACTGTCTTTTTCTCTTTTTGGTCTTATCAATTTCTGTTGAATCTCTTATTATTAGGTACATGCAAATTTATAATGTTTAAATCTTCTTTGTGAATTAAACTTTTTGTAATTACCTTACTCATTATATCTGGTAATACTCCTTATCTTGAAATCTGTTTTGCCTGATACTATAATCACTACCGCTTTATTTTGCTGTTTGTATGATATGTCTTTTTCTCAATACTTTTACCTTCAAATACTCTCTTTTTATATTCAAAGTCCATCTTCTGGCACTAGTGTATAGGCACATCTTCCTTTTTTATCCAAGACTATTTCATTAATATTTGATAAGCTTACTGATATTAATTGATTTAGGCTAACCATTTTGCTTTTTCCTATCTATGTCACCTGTTTGCTGTTCCTGTGTTCTTCCTGTTCTACCTTTCTTGAATTATGTAAATATTTTATTAAAATTCCAATTTTCATCTATTAAAATTTTAGTTTCCTCTTTATTTTTAATGGCTTTTGTAGAGATTTCTCTACACATTCTTGACTTATCTCAGTTTATGCAGAATTCACATTTTAACATGTCACATTATATGCAACAACATATTTCCATTAAAACACCCTACCTCAAGCAGGCTGTCCTAAGTCACTGCCACCATTACTGGCACCCATGTGCCCCACCCAGGGACCACCATGCATGCCTGCATATACCACCCAGGAGTTTCAAGATCAGCCCAATTGGCATCGCTGTTCCCAACAAAGCCTCATAATAGACTCCATGAACACCCTCAGCTTAAATTATTGAGAAACGCAGACACCACTGACTTTTACTATACTAAATAAACAATATGGCACTCCCACAAAATCAAGGCCAATATAGCCTATTCAATGCATACTATGTAGCATCTACAGGAAAACTTCTTTCTCTCCAAAAGCTACTCAATACAATTGGAAGAAGTGACCATTACACCAGATGCACAGATATATTCTGTCAACATAAAGACAGAAGAAACATGAATGAGCAAGGTAACACAGCACATTCAACGGAACAGAATAATTCTCCAATAATAGACCCCAAATGAAAGGAAATTAATGAAATGCCTAAAAATAAATTCAAAATAGTAATCTTAAGAAAACAGTAAAATACAAGAGAACACAAGTAAAAATTATCAAAGTATCAGGAAAACAATTTATAATCTGAATGAATGAAAAACTCAGCAAAGAGATAGATATCATAAAAAAGAACCAAACACAAATCCTGGTACTGAAGAATTCAATGAATGAAACAAATATACAAAGGAGAACTTTAACAATAGATTAGGTCAAGCAGGGAAAAAATGTCTGATCAAAGACAGGTCTTTTGAAATAGCACAATCAGGTAACAAAAAGCAAAAATAATAAAAAGAATGAAGAAAGTCTATGTAACATAAGGGACACCATCAAGTGAACAAATGTTCAAGTTTTGTATGTTCCGGAAGGAGAAGAGAAAAGGCATAGAACATCTATTTAATGAAATAATAGCTGACACTTCCTGAGTCTTTGAAGAATTAGAGACGTCCAAATACAAGAAGCTTAAAGATTTCCAAGCAGATTTAACGCCAAAGGTATTCTCTGTTGTACATTATAGTCAAACTATCAAAAGTTAAAGACAAAAGAAGAATTTTTAAAACAGTAAGAAAAAGTATCAAATTACAGTTAAGGGAATTTCCATGACAATAACAGCAGATTTCTCAGCAAAAACCTTACAGTTCAGTATGTAATGGAATTATATATTCAAAGTAATGAAAGGAAAAAAAGTTAGTGAAGAATAAAATAACCAGCAAAGATATCCTTCAAAAATGAGGAGAAATAAGGGTTTTCCCAGACAATCAAAATATGAGAGAATTTATTAACACTAGATTGACCTGCATGAAATGCTTAAATGAGTCCTACATCTAGAAGTGAAAGGATAATATCTATGATCATGAAAATTCATGAAAATGTAAAACTCATGGCAGAGCAGATAAACAAATAAGAAAAAAAGAAGATAAATATTATCACTAAAGAAAATCACTAAATCATAAAGATAAAAAATAAAAAGAACAAAGGAACAAACAATATATAAAACAATCTTAAAACAACAAAAATAAGAGGAGTAAGTCCTTACTTATCAATAACAACCTTGAATGTAAACCATTTATGTTTGCCAATTAAATGTTATAGAATGGCTGAACAGATTAAAAAATAAATAAAACAGAGCTCAACTATATGCTACCTAAAAGAAACTCACTTCACCTGTAACAACACACATAAACTGAAAGTGAAAAAATAGAAAAAACATCATGTAGACATAAAAATATAGCTATACTTATGACAAACAAAATAATATAAAATAATCTGTATTAGTCTGTTTTCTCACTGCTGATAAAGACATAACCAAGAAACTGTGTAATTTATAAGGAAAAAGAGGTTTAATGTATTCACAGTTGTACATGTCTGGGGAGGCCTCACAATCATGGCAGGAGGCAAAAGGCACATTTTACGTGGTGGCAGGCAAAGAGAAAATGGGCACCAAGCAAAAGGGGAAAACCCCTTATAAAACCATCAGCTCTTGTGAGACTTATTCACTACCATGAGAATAGTACGGGGAAACCACCCCCATGATTCATTATCTCCCACCAGTTTCCCCCTCCAACAAGTGGGAATTATGGGAGCTACAATTCAAGATGAGATTTGGATGGGGACACAGCCAAAGCATATCATAATCTTAGGCAAAAATCATAAAAGATGCAAAGAAAGCCGTTATATAATGTTAAAGAGATTAATTCCACAAGAGAATAAAACAATTGTAAATACATGTGCACTGAGCAGTAGGGCACTCGGATATATGAAGCAAATATTATCGGATTGAAAGGGACAGATAAACTCAAATAAGACGACAGTTTGGAACTTCAATACCCTACTTCTACTCAGCATTGGGCAGATCATCTAGACAAAAAGATCGATAAAGAAACATTGGAGTTAATCTGCACTGTAGACCACACTGACCTAGTAGACATTTAAAGAACATTTAATTCAACAGCTACAGAATACATATTCTTCTTATAGCACATGAAGCATTATCCAGGATAGACCTTATGCCGAGACACAAAATAAGTCTCAACAAACATTTTAAAAATCAAACAAAAAAATATGTTATCTTTTTAGACCACAATGGAATAAAATTAGAAATCAGAAAAAACAGAAACTGAAAACTGTAAAAATACATGGAAATTAAATAGCATGATCTTGAACAACTATTGGGTTCATGAAGAAATTAAGAAGAAAATCACATGAATTTTGAAACAAGCAAAAATGGAGAAACAACATAGTAAAAGGCATGGGATATAGCAAAAGAAGTACTAAGAGAGACATTTATAGCAATAAACACTTTCTCAAAAAGTATAAATATTTCAAATAACCTAATTATGCAGTTCAAAAAAACTAGAAAAGCAAGAACAACACAAGCCCAAAGTTAGTAGAAGGAAAAAAAAATAAAGATCATAGCAGAACTAAACATAGTAGAGACTAAAAAGTATACAAAGGATCAGCAAAAAAAGTTGGCTTGTTGAAAAGATAAAGAAAAGAGAAGACCATGTGAACTAGATTATCTGACAGAAAAAAAGAAAATCCAAATAAATAAAATCAGAAATGGAAAAAAAAGACATTATAACAGATACCATAGAAATAAAATAGATCTTTAGAGGCTATAATGAACACACTATAATCTAACAAATGGAAAAACATAAAGCAAATGTATAAATTCATGGATACACACAACGTACCAAGATTCAACTAGGAAAAAAGTTCAAAATCTGAAGAGACCAATAACGAATAATGAGATTGAATAAGCACTAGTTTCCCACCAAAGAAATGCCCAGGACCACATGCATTTATTGCTGAATTCTACCAAAATATAAAGAACTAACACCAATTATTCTCTATTCCCAAAAGTGAAGGATGAAGAAATTATTTCTAACTCAATCTATGACGTTAGCATTACTCTGATGGTGAAACTATATGAGGACATCAACGCCACCATCACCATCACAACCATGACAACAATAAAACTGTATGCCATTATTTAATAATTATATATGCAAAAATTCTCAATAAAATACCAGTAAACCTAATCCACAACACATTAAAAAGACAATATGCTGTAATGAGGAAATTTATCCCAGTGATGCAAAAGTAGTTCAATGTACACCAAATCAATAAATATCACCTCAACATAATGAAGGACAAAAACCATATTATCATATCAATAGACACTGAAAAAAGCATTTGATAAAATTCATCATTCCTTCATGATGAAAATTCTTAACAAATTAGCATAGAAGGAGAAACTTATCTCAACATATTAAAGGCCATATATGACAAACACGGGTAGCATTATAATATATGGGGAACGCTAAAATATTTCCCTCTAGAATTGGAACAAACAACTAGTCCACTTTCATGAACCATATTCAACATAATACTGCAAGTCCTAGCTACAGTAATCAGGCAAGAGAAAGAAATAAAAGGTATCCAAATTAGTTTTTAAAAAATGTCAAGGGCGAGTGCATTGGCTCAAGCTTCTAATCCAGTATTTTGGGAGGCCAAGGCAGGTGGATCACCTGAGGTTAGGAGTTTCAGACCAGCCTGGTCAACATAGTGAAACCTCATCTCTACTATAAATTCAAAAATTAGCCAGGCATGGTAGCAGGTGCCTGTAGTCCCAGCTACTCAGGAGGCTGAGGCAGGAGACTCACTTGAACCCAGGAGACAAAGGTTGCAGTGAGCCAAAATTGTGTCACTGCACTCTCTAGCCTGGGTGACACAGTGACACTTTGTCTCAAAAGAAAAAAAAAAAAAAAGAAAGTCAACTTGTTTCTCTTTGCAGATGACATGATCTTACAAGACCTAAAAACTTCATCAAAAAACACATAGAACTGATAAACAAGTACATCAACAGGATAAAGATCAATATACATAAATCAATAGGATTTCTACATGCTAATAATAAATATAGCTGAAAAGGAAAGCAATATCACTTGTAATGGCTACAGAAACAGATTACATAGCTAGTTATAAATTTAACCAAAGAAGTGAAAATTTTCTACAATGAAAACTATAACACACTAATAATTGAAATTAAGGAGGACACAAACAGAAAGACATTCCATGATCATGAATTGAAAGAATATTGTTAAAATAATCATACTGCCCAAATAAATCTTCAAATTAAATGTAATTTGTATCAAACTATCAATGATATTCTCCACTGAAATTAATAACAAAATTCTGAAATTTGTGTGGGACTACAAAAGACCTCAAGTAGCAAAAGCAATCCTAAGCAAAAAGAACATAGCTCAAAGCATTACACTATCAGATTTCAAAACATGCTATGAAGCTGTGGTAACCCAAACAGCATGGTATTGGTATAAAAACAGACACAATAGACCAATTTAACAGAATAGAGAACCAAGAAATAAATGCATGTATTTATAGCCAACTAATTTTTCAATAAGTTACCAATAACATACTTAGTGGAAAAGACATCCTCTTCAATAAAACATGGTTGGAAACTGGCTATCCATATGCAAAAAAATAAAAAATAAAATAAAACTAGACCCATTATTTCTTACCATATACAAAAACAAACCAATGTGGATTAAAAACAAATGTAAGACTTCAAACTGTAAAACCACTGGGAAAAAATATAGGGGAAATTATTTAGGGCATTGGTATAGGCAAAGATGTTTATGGCAAAGACTTCAAAAACACAGAGGAAAAAAACCAAAAACAGACAAATGAAACTACATCAAACTGAAAAGCTTCTGCACAGCAAAAAAAAAAAAAAAAAAAAAAAAAGTAGTGAACACAATGAAGAGACAATCTGTAAAATGGGGGAAAAATTGCAAATCATTCATCTGAATGATAAGTAACTAACATACAAAATATACAAGAAGGCTGGGTGTGTTGGCTCACACCTTTAATCCCAAAACTCTAGGAGGCCCAGGTGAGCAGACCACTTGAATTCAGGAGTTCCAAGACCAGTCAGGACAACACGGTAAAACCCCCTACCTACAAAAAATACACAAGAAAACAATAACCAGGTGTGGTGTTGAGCACCTGTAGTTCCAGCTACTTGGGGGGCTGAGGGAGAAGGATCGCTTGAGCTGAAGAGGTTGAGGTTGCGGCGAGACAAGATTGTGCCACTGCACTCCAGCCTTGGAGACAGAGCAAGACTCTGTCTCAAAAATATACATATATATAAAAAAATATATATATAATATATATATATAAATTTATATACATATAATATATATAAATTTATATATATATAATATATAAATATTTGAGACAGGGTCTTAGATGTGTGCGTGTGTATATATGTGTGTGTGTACATATATATGTGTGTGTGTGCATATACATAGCTCAAAAAACTCAACAAGATAAAATAAGAATTTGAGTTAAAAAATGGACAAAAAATATGACTAGGCATTTGATAAAAGAAGATATATAAATGGTCAAAAAGTACATGCAAAAATGATCAGCATCACTAATTATCAGTAAAATGTAAATTCAAACCACTATGAGATATTACCTCTAGTTACAATAGCTGTCATCAAAAAGACAATACTTAACAAATGATGGTGAACATGTAGAGAAAAGAGAACTCTCACACACTGTGAGAATAAAAATTCGTATGGCCATTATGGAAAAAATATAAAGGTTTCTCAAAAAAAACAAAAATAGAACTACAGTAAATTCCTTCAATCCCACTACTATGTGTTTATCCAGAATCAGTATATCTAGGAGATACCGGAAACCCCATGCTTATTTCAGCTCTATTCACAATACCCAAGATATGTAATCAACCTAAGTTCATATCAACAGATGAATGGGTTTAAAAAATGTGATATATATGGAGTACTATTCAGCCATAAGAAAGAATTAAATCCAGTCATTCATCTTAACATGAATGAACCTGGAGGACATTATGTTAAGTTAAATAAGTCAGGCATAAAAAATAAATGCTGTGTTTTCTCACTCATGTGGGAACTAAAACAAATTAGCTCATAGAAGTAGAGAGTAGAATTGTGATTTTTAGAGGCTAGGTAGAGTAGAGAGGAGAGAAGGATAAAAGAGCTGGGTTTACAGACACAAAGTTATAGCTAGATGGGAGGAGTAAGTTCTAGTGTTCTCTAGCACTGTGGTGTGAATATGGTTAACATTAATTTAGTGTATACTTTTCAAAAGCTAGAAGAGAGGACTTCAAATGTTCACAACACAAAGAAATAATGACTTTTGAGGTGTCTGATATGCTAATTACCTTGATTTGATCATTTTGCACTGTATACATGTATTGAAATATAACTGTATCCTATAATGTGTACCATTATTACATCAACTATAAGATAAAAGGAAAAAGATTCTAGCTCACAGATTGTGCTATTGTCGTCATATGTATCACATCCTAATACACTATAAACCTTACAATACAGGGTTATAATGCTTGCTTTGAAAATTTCGTAAGCTCAACATCACTGATTGCTTATGTTCATTGCAGCACTCACAACAGCAAAGACATGGAATCAACCCAAATGTCCATCAGTGATAGACTGGATAAAGAAAATGTGCTACATATACACCATGGAATACTACACAGCCATAAAAAATTAATGAGATCATGTCCTATGCAGGGACATGGATGAAGATGGAATTCCTTATCCTCAGTAAACTAATGCAGGAATGGAAAATGAAACATCTCATGTTCTCACTTATAAGTGAGAGCTGAACAATGAGAACACGTGGACACAGGGAGGAAAAAACACTTATTGGGGCCTGTTTGGGGAATTTCTGGGGGGAGACCATTAGGGAAAACAGCTAATGCATGCTGGGCTTAATATCAAGTGATGGGTTGATAGGTGCAACAAACCATCATGGCACACATTTACCTATGTAACAAACCTGCACACACTGCACCTGTATCCTGGAACTTGAAAAAACATAATAAAATAATTATTAAAAAAAGAAAAGTTCTTTGATTTTTAATGAAATTAAGATAATAAAATTATATACCCTTTTAATTTAACCTATATATTTACCATTTCTGTTACTTTTAATTTATTCAGATATACCATTTATACCAGATGTACAGCTTAGACCAGATGTAATCTCAGAATAAATGAAATCTTAGAATAATTTTCGGCTCAAACATTTTATCATTTCTCATAGTGTAAGTCTAGTAGTAATCGATTATCTCATTTTTAATCTATCTGAAATGTCCTTATTTTATTTTCCTTTGTGAAGGATATTTTTTCTGACCAAAGAATTCTGGGGTGATTTGTTCCCCTGGCACTTTAAGCGTGCAATTACCTTGTCTTCTTGCTTCCCATGTTTCTGATGAGAATTCTTATGATTATCACTATACATGAAATTTGATATTCTCTTCATTTATTTTTTTAAGTTATTAGAGCACATATTATGGATTATAATATGCCTTGGTATAACTTTCTTTGCAGTAATTTTGCTCAGAATAAAAAGCTTCTTGGATCTGTAAGTTAATGTTTTTTTCAACAAATTTGGGCCACAAAGTTTTCCTAACTTTTGGTCCTAAATTAGAATGTTTTCAGTAATTATTCATTCAAATATATATTTTTTGCCTCATTGTTTTTCTTCTTCTTTTGAAACTCAGAGTACACATGAATATGACTACTTCATATTGTACCATAAGTCAGTCTTTTTGTCTTTGTCTGGTATGACTTAGAGTCCCTCTGGTGAGTTTTTCTTTGAATACTGACCTTTTAAGTTTTAAAATTTCTATATGATTCCTTAAAAAACATATATTTTATATTTCCCAATTAATATTTTATCTGTTCATTCAGTATCATATTTTTCTTTTAGCATTTAAATATATTTACAATGACAGCTTTAGAGTATTGGTCTTCTAATTCAGGCACTTAGTCCCCTCAGATGAGTTTTGATAGGCTGTTTTTTCTCTTGACTATGGGTGATGCATGGTCACATTTTTTTTGTTTCTTTGCATGTATTTTTATTTTATACTACATGTTGTCAAAGATACATTATAAAGATCCTGAATTTTTTTCTAATTTCCTTTGAATATTGTTGAGTTTTGTTCTAGCAGGTACTTGACCAAGCTGGACTCAACTCCAAATTATGGTAAGAAGTTGCTGACATTTCTGTTTGGTTTCACAGCTTTCCAGCTCCTACTTTACTTTTGTCCCCATGGAGCTTCTTCCACACTAGCAATTCAATGGCTAATTAAGTAAGCCATTTGATCAGATGGCTTGATTAGAATTTATATATAGATCTTGGACCTCACTTTCACCTGGTGGGTTCCTCCTTTGAAAAATTTCCTCTCTCACTTACCAGGTTCTCTGGCAATGACATATTCCAACCCCTAAGTCCTCAAGCTGGTAATGCCACATGTTACCTTACAGGCCTTTTAGTCTTTCCATGAACATATTCAGTTTGGCAAGCTTAGTTCTTTTCTGAGATATTTCCGCTGGTGTTAGTTCTCTCTAAACTACCCCTTTCCACTGGGACTACCATTTTATGGCTTCTTTTTGACCTTCTTATCGCAGATTAGAAGTTATGTGCTCTGAGAAGACTTTCCTAACCACCCAATCTTAAGTAACGTCATGCACACAAATTCATTTATTTTGTATGACTTGTATTTTCTTCATATTAAATATTGACACATAAAAGTATCTAATTTGTTTGTTAATATGGTTATTGTGTTTAATTTTACCTAGAAAATAAGCTCTATTAAAATGGGGACACTTTTTTGCTTCCTTTGTATCTCTGGTGCTTACCATCACACCTAGCACAGAGCTGACACTCAATACGTACTTTACTGAAAAATGAGTATATGAATCACAGGAAAATGTGGGAAATAGGGGAATGAGATGAACAAGGGTCTTTTGCAAAAGCATGAGTCCTACCTTCCATATACTATGTTCACTTAGTATGAGTGCTTAATCACAGTAACAATACACTAAGTCATTACCTATAATCATCAGACTACTTCAGTATCACATGTGTAGGCAGCCACCTGAATGTATCAGACTAAAGCATTTGCTTCTCGGTTGGCAGGTTTTGTTTCCTTCCCAGAAGTTTCCCTCCTCATAGTAATTGACCTGTCAGCACTTTGCCTGCACAGCTGCGTGTTAAAAGGGTGACAGTCTAGCAAGCAGTTGGCTGCAATGGTCTCGTTTGCAAGATTCCTGCTGCACTGTGTCAGAAAAGAAAAGATTCTAACTTGAAAAGCAAGAACATGCAGAGGTTGAACATCTGTAACAAATATACATATTTTTTAAAAGCAAACAGAGAAAAAGTGATTAGGTTACACCAAACAGGACCTTCAAAATCCCAATGCAATGTGTCTTCTCCTGTTTGGATCTTCCTCAGCTTACAATATTACATCTTGAGCAGACCTACACTTTCTTTCAACTATTTGAAAGAAATAAGCATATTTTTTGTGCCTGTGCCCAGGAGACCATTTGGTGCAAGCTGTCCATCTGCCTTTGTTTTCTCATATTTTAACACCATTCACCTTGTATCCCTTACGATTGTATTTGTGCCAGGATCAAGATTATTTATAAGCCCAGAGCTTACGTGAACTCTGCTGCAGTAGATCTCTATGCTCTCTGTCTAATAAGATAAATGCTTTTCCTTCATTCAATTCAAGAACTGAGTTTCTTTACTGCAAACAGGCGTCTGCAGGAACATTGAAAACTATGTGGCAAGAGATAGTCATTGAGAATTTATAAGTGACATATATCTCACTGAAAGCCAGCCAGGTCTGCCTGCCAATCCACTTGGCAGACTGGAAATCCATGACTACTAACTATTGAGAGGTCAGGGCAGTAACTATATATTTATTATTTACTACATGATCAGAGAAATACTAATGGAGTGGAAGCAATCTCTTCATCTATTCATTATCCATCAATATTGGCAATAATTAAGAATTTTGAACTGCCTAGTGCTGTCAGAAGGGTTATTGTTTCATTTAGAGATGAAGGACACATGAATATGGAAGAATGAATAAGGGGAAGCAGAACTTGATGACAACAATGTGTGTGCTTTTTACAGTGTACATAAACTGTGAACAGATAGTTCCTCCTCTTCACTTGGATTATTTTTTTTTGACTCTAATTCATCCAACATGGTATGGGAATTAAAGTGATGTACAGAAAGTAGAAATCTTTTTAGGGAGAAGTGTGAAAATGAATATCTCTGGAGCCATATTGCCCAGGTTGGCATTCTAATTCCACTATGTGTTGGCTGCATGACTTTACCTATATTCCTTTCTTTAAGGAAACATTTCATCATTCATAAAATGAGGATAATAGTATTATTGTTTTTATAAGTATTTATAGTATAAAATTGTGAGGATAAAAGGATTTAATATGTATAAAGCAGTGAGAGCAATAGACACCCAGTAACTTCAAAATTATTACTATTATTATTAGTGTTATGACATGTTTGAGTTATACTATCCCATATCAGAATTAGACTCTACACCATTATCCATTCCTAGAGACAAAGAAGCAAAGGCACAGAATAATTCAGCAACTTGCCCAGGTTTACACAGCTAGGAATTGGCAGAGCCAGAATCCAAACCCAAGACAGTCTGGCATGGAAAGTGGCTCTAAGTAACTCTCATGATATAATAGCAAATGGAGAGAAGTACAAGGCCATAAATCCTGTGATGTGACAGCCATGATTCCTAACCAGTGGTTTGACTCCCTTGTTGAGAGAGTAACAGTGCTCCAAATTACTGAATTCTCTGCTTTTATTTCTGAAGGTAGTGACTACTTTGGCTAGAATTCCTCTCTGACTTTAAAGTCAGCGATATTTCTATTTTATTTTATTATTTTATATTTGCTTCTAGAAATGTACTTTTTAAAATTTCCAGATGAATTACCATTATATGGCTTGCAATTTCCCTTGACTGTGACTTTCTTCCTCTGTATATTCTAAGGACATTGAAGAGAAGGGGTAAACAATTCCTTATATCAAACTCAGCAATTAAAAATAGCCCATTTACGAAGTAGAAAAAGGAAAAATAGATCTCTCTTTTTAGGTACATTTTCAAGCAGGTAAGTCCAGGTATGGTTCTAGGCCTATAATTATATTCCCTATTTTAAAAGTGCTATGAATCATTCCACTTGCTATACAAGCATATATACACTACAATTTCTACGAGAAATGCATATGGCTTCTGTTTTTAGTAGTTATGTTTTTCACAGCTTTTAAAATCAGCATTCAACTAGTATATGAGAAAATAAAGAACTATTTTCTATCTTTTTCTCTGGTAATATACAAGTAGTTAGAGTCATCTCTTCTGATTTTTATTAGTCTGATATACAGCACATTTAGTAGGGAAACATTTTAGTCTCCATAAATGGTCCAAAATGTATTTAAAAAGTTAATATATTTGTAGTGACTCTGCTATTCATGATAGTTCTTTTGAGTATGAGAAGAATTCACTGGTAGATGATTGTGCAGGTTAAAATTGTATGCCATTCTTTTACTTATATCTGATGTCTTTACAAAAGAACTACAATTAGGACAGTTCATCAGTTGGTCTATGCAGCAACTTCTCTGACTTGTTATATTAGATTTTTTTAGGAACTGTTTCATGACAAGTGTGCAGCTAAGAACTGGTTTACAAGCTTCAGAGTTTTCATGCATATCCCATTAGTAAACAAGGTTGAGTTTTCTTGCTGATGGAAAAATATTTTGTTACCGTAAAGACTGAAGTCACCTAAACTCTCCTTACTCTCACTTTCTCTTCTACCTCAGCAATGCTCAGGTCAGTTTAATTGAAGGCGTAAGCAGTAGTAAAAGTGTATTAGTCTGTTTTCATGATGCTGATAAAGGCCTACCCGAGACTGGTAATTTATAAATAAAAAGAGGTTTAACAGACTCACAGTTCCATGTGGCTGGGGAGGACTCACAATTGTGGCAGAAGGTGAGGGAAGAACAAAGGTACGTCTTACATGGTGGCAGGGAAAAAGAGAGAGCTTGTGTGGGGAAACTCCTCTTCTTAAAACCATCGGATCTTGTAAGACTTACACACTACCACAAGAACACCAAAGGAAAGACCCACTTCCATGATTCAATACCTCCTAATACGTCCCTCCCATGACACATGGGAATTGTGGGAGCTATGAATTCAAGATGAAATTTGGGTGGGAACACAGACAAACCATATCAAAAAGCCAATATTAAAAAAGTGTTGAACATCAAACAACTTTAACAATGTACTTTTGCCCCTTTTTCTTAAAAAAGCTATGCTTTATCTCTTTAAAAATGAACGTATTTATATTTAATTTAATTGTAAGGGTATAACATGGTTGTTTCCATAAGTAATAAAAAGATCAATAAAATAATAACCTACTCACAATCCTAGACTCCTCAAATTTTAAAAAAGTGATTATTTGATACATATTTTTAAGAAAATGTTGTATGCTTATACATGTATATACATATGAGTTTAGTTTTAAGAAAACTCCAAGTTTCTTTTTAAAAGTAAATTCACTGAAAATGTCTAAAATTATTTTATAACTGCATAATATTTCATAGTATGAACATACTATATTTTGTTCCCCTATGCTGAACTTTCCATTTATTTTGGATATCTAAAAAATCAGCTCATTGATGTACTTGTCATTAAGTACATAGAATAGGTTCTTAAAATTGAAAATTGCTAAATCGAAGAGTATAATTCATTTAAATAGATAAGGCCAGACTTCTTTCCTAAAATTCTGTAAACATTCATATTTTCATTAGCAATGTATAAAAGTATTTATTTCTACACAACCACTTTAGCAAGGGACTTAATTTTCTTTTTAACTTTTGCCAATCTGAGGAATGAAAAATGATACTCAATTGCCATAATTCTCATTTCCCTGATTGCTAGTGAGGTAGACCATCTGTTCATATTTATTGACCAATTGGATTTCCCTACAGTAAAATGCCTGTTTATATTCTTTATCCATTTTTTTCCTATTGGCTTATCTTATTTTTAATCAACTTAGAGTAATTCTTTTTCAATGAGACTTATTAACCCTTGGCTTGAACATATTCTTCCAGTTTAACCTTCAACACTCACTCTTTCAGGTTTGTTATGCACTGACACTTCAGTATTTATGCAGGAAAGTGCATCCTATGACCTCCATCTGTATAGTCTCCCTTAGTGATCTCATCTCGGCTTTGAATGTTGTCTGTACATGGATGTTTTCAAAGTGTATCTCTTTAGCCCTGGTCTCTCCCTTGAGTTCTAGATAGTATATGTAACTGCCTGCTCCATATGAGATCAGAACACATTTCGAACTTCACATGTCCAGAAGAGAAATCTCAATTCAATGCCTCATACCTCTGCTAGTCTTACTCCTCTCTCCATCTTAGTTGATTGCAGGCACCCTGATGCAGTCACATGCTCAAGCTAAAACCCCTAAACAGTATCCTTCTTTCCTTTCTTTCATCAGTACGCTTTATTTAATTTTTAGCCAGCTACACTAATTCCAAAATATGTTCTATATAGGTGTTTTTCTCAATAACTATTAACATTCTAGCCCCAATCACTATCAGTTCTTACCTAAGTTTGTATGATACTCAACAAAACTGGCTTCCCTTTATCCCTTTTTGTCCCATAGTATTCATTCGGAAGACAATAGATTAATATTATGAGATTTTTTTACAATTGAAATCGTAACTATTTATTTTGGGCTGAAAATGCTCTTATAGCTTCCTACTGCAATTAAAATAAAATTCACACCACTTCCCAGACTGACTGGGGCTTAAGCAGTGTGGCCCTTGACTACCAAATCTTCCTCCTCACTCACAGTATTCTTGCTTATCATACTGAATAACTTTCAGTGCTTTAATACGCTACACTCATTATATTTGCAGCAACTTTAAGCTTGCCATTTCCTCTTTCTGAATGTATTCTCATTGCCAGACCTTACAGAGTAAAGAACCAAATCACAATAAACCTTTTAAACCTCTAACTTTAGCTATCTAATCCTCAAGAGAAGCACCTAATACTTTATTCCTTAGAGTTTAATGCTTATGGTTGCTCAGTTATTCTTTCTTTTGTGCCTGCCACCACCTTCCTAGTGACTCCACATTTGACTCTTTCCTCTACACGACACCACCTGCTTTTTATCACTCATGTCCATTGCATTCTTTTTATATGCCTCTTCTTCTGTGCATGTACCTTGTATGGTTCACAGTTAAACTCTACAGGAAGGATAAGATCTAATTAATTTAGCCAATTACCATAGAGCATGAAGTGTCACTGCTAAGCAAAGCTCTTGCTCTGAGCCATATGATAGTCCATTGGTCTGTTTTGGGTCAGACCTCTACTCTTAATCCCCTTGATCTGGGTAGTGGGAGATGATAAAATGGAACACTGAAGAACATTTATAAAGGAAAATCAGGAAGAGGGCTGCTGGCTGGGAGTGCCTTCTGAGCATCCTCGAGTTTTTGTTAATGTACCATATAAATTAATGAACGCTGGAATATGGGGCTGCTGACTAAATTGCCTTCTGTCTAGTTGAAATGATAGCCAAAAGAATCTAATTATTCTTTAGAAATTCTTTCATTTCTACTTATCTCATTTTGAGCCTTCATAAATGATTCCATCTGTATTGTGGAAGACATGGTTATAATTTACAGTGATCAAAAAACTCAATGGTGATGAGTTTTAAACCAAAAGCTACAATAAACAGATTCTCTGGTCTTCCTAGAAAATGCCTATTTCCAATTCTTTGTGTTTTTCTGTGAAGGAACAGATCCTACATGGAAGCGGATCATGGTGATCTTTATATTTCTTAAAATGGCATGTTTTTGAGTAGTTTTCTCTTCAAGCTTGGAAGGAGATTGTTTATCCATTCATATATTCCTTACCATAGCTGCAAATAATACTTCACATAGTAGGTCTTCTGGCAACATTTATGAAAGGAAAAAGTGAATAGGCAATATGTATGTAGAAAAATGATTAAATCAAAAATGAATTGATGTCATGGAGTCCTGTTTCAAAGAAGAGTCAAATGATGGGAAGATATTTGTGAAATCAATCAGGATGCACTCAGAGGAGTATCATATAGAAAGACACATTAGTTTCTACATTCTTCCCATAAAGGATAGGCTAAAAACCAAACAGATTTGTCTTACTGCACATTGAGACATGATAACATATTGCCACATCCACTTCAAAGACCTTATAATCATTTACCTTTTAAAGAAGGTTTGTTTCATCATTTATATCATAATAATCAATAGAATTATTAACAGGGAAAACTAAGTATTTCATCAATTCATGGTCTTCAGAGTTTGGAAAGATGCTAATTTTTAAAGCTGATTTTATTTTGTATTATTTCTCTTATCCAAAACACTACACACAGCTAGAAAGGAGATATATGAAATGCTGTGATATCATGTTTTACAGAATATGTTTCCAAACTGTAACTGTTGAGTTCTATCAACCAGGTAGTGAACACTTGATATGGAGTTCTTTGGCACTTTATGCTTTCTCTTTCATATGTTTTATGCTACAGGGTTTTAATAGAGTCCAACATGGATTTATACATTCAGTGCTACTCAGCTTAAAGTCCCAGGTAATTCTCACACCTTCCTTTACTTTCTGCCTGTCAAAGTCAGATATAATGAAAACAAAGATTATAAAGGATTCATAGCTCAAATATCTTTGCATTATTTCATCTGATAATTACTCAGGAACATTGCATGCTTTTATGCACCATCTCCATATTTATCTGACCACACTCCCTTTTTGCTTGCATCTGATTTATCCTTTCTCTTCTCTTTTAATAATATTGGTTTTTACATTTTCTCACATGATGTATAAATGCAATCCCATTTTAAAAGAATCAGATAATGCTTGCTTAGGAAGAGCAGTTTAACATGCACAGTTAAATATTTTCAAAACCATGTTTTGAGTTAAATAACCTCATTTCTAAAACAAGACAGGAAACCTCATACCCATTTCTTGTTAAAATCACATAGGATGATTGTTACAAATTTAAAATGTGCAAGATAATATATTAAGTATTAAAGAAAATACGGTAAATAGTTTTTCTATAATTGGTTATTTTAATAGAGTAGAAACTCTAATTCACATTACGATAAAATCACAGATGTTTTATGTTTTCTAGGTAACAGCAAACTATGTCTCTGAACCGGTATAATTTGTTTACACAACTGCAAGAAAGAGAGACATATTTAATTAGTAACTATCTAGACTGAAAATTAGGTAAAGAATTAAGATGCTTTCCACTGCATCTTTAAATGCAAGAATTACTTTATGTTTTGAAGCATTTTAAAATTTTTTTACGTTGTTGAGTATGCAAGGAATGAAACTAATGCTAAAATTCTATTTAATTCAAATCCTAAATTGAAGCTGGAATCCTTAAAACCCCTTTTGTATAAATCACCACCCTGAAATGTTAAAAATTTCCTAGTGTTAAACTAGATCGCATAACATGCACTACAACTTCTGATTTTTATATTGCCCACTGGAAGTTGGAAATACGGTTTCACATTTTTGCCTTAAAATTATATAAAGCCAATTCAATGCTTAGTTGTTACTTGTGGGTATTTTTCGTGAACTTACAACAATAATCAGACTTTTGTATTTCCAAGAAGGAAATTTTGTAAATGTAATCCAGAAGAGAAACAGTCTGAAATGTTTTTTAAGAACTTTTGGATTGATACTTGCCGCTTTGAAAAAAAGTACATCTTCAAAGTTACTCAGTGACATTGCAGATATGTTTTGCCCAGTTAATCTCTTTCCCATCAAAGGCTATGGGCTTTTGACAAGTACTTTTCTGATTCATTCTTCAATCACAAGGACTATAAAAATCTCCAACTGCCACTTTGCTATTTTGGATCAGTTTGGATATAATAAAGAATGTGGATACTTGCTTTGACCAAGCAGTTAGGATGTATACCCTGTTTTCTAATAAACATGATATGTCCTATTGATAGTGAAAAATTTGGTGACAAAAATATATATGTGGCATCTTGAATGTTTAAACACAAATGTACTCTATTTAAAATAACCAATAAAATAGGAATGTATTCTATGAGCAACAGCTGGTGGGGGAAAACATTTTAAAAAGCACAATCTTTGTAGTCAATCACAACAGGGTCTGAACAAGACAACTAAACCCCACTTTCCTTATGAGTTGGCTAATGTGACAACTCTTGCTTCAGTTTGCAGTAGTGTCAAAGAGAGAACAGCTAAGATCAAAGTCCCTGAGTATTGCCAGTCATTGGACACACCGAGTACAACATTTTTGGTTTCAAGTAGGGGTCTGAAATTCTAACGTAAGAGCACAAGATGGAAAACAGAGGAGTGTTACAATCCATGCAGAACTGAAGAGTATGTGCCCCCTTAGTAAACCCCTTAGTGAATTTACATTCATTATTTTTTATTCACTAGTCTAATACAAGAGGTTTGCTGGGTGAAGATTTTGAGAACCCCAGACTGAGCCCCAGGAAGGGCTTCTGTGTTTCCCAACTAATCATATGTAGACCTCCACATACTTTTCTCAGAATTTAGTTCAAGCTTGCCAATGGCCAATCCTTAAACATGTTGTGGATCTGAATTTACTTCCCCTTCAGGGATCTTTCTTCTGTAATCTCCTCTTGCATCGTTATAGTCAATGTCTCCTGTTTGACTAATTATTCTGTAATCATATCCACTTATCTAAAATCTCCAATTGAAAATAAATATAAAAGGTTCATAAAAGGACAAATAGAGATACTGAACCTCATCAAAATTAAATATTTGGTTTTGTGAAAGATTCTGTTAGGAAGAAGAAAATAAAAGCTATGGACTAGGGAAAATATTTGCAAACCACATATCTAACAGAGGACTACGATCTGAAATATATAAAGAACTTTCAAAACTCAACAAATAACACTCAAATTAGAAATGGTATGACTATAAACCATGAAGTGACATAAAGGGAAAACTTGAGATGATTCAAGTCACTACAGATGATCCCACAAGATGAAAACAATTTGAAAGTAGACAATAAAAACAGAAAATAATTTAATTTCAAGTTTCTCTGCTAGAGCAGAGAACACTTCAAATTGACCAAATCATTCGAATTTGTTTTAAAATTTGAGGTATAGAAATTAAAATTAAAAATGACTCACTGTGTTCCAGGGAAGGTAATGAAATTCAAAATTCAAAGATTAAGATAGACTTCCTCAACCATCTAGATACATCAAATTAGTTAGTAGAAATTAGAAACATCAAATTAGTTTCCTCTTTCTCAACAGAAGTATACAATAGAACACATGGACACAGGGAGGGGAGCATCACACACTGGGGTCTTTTGGAGGGGCTGGGGAGGGACAGTGGGGGGTGGGAGGTTGGGGAGGGATAACATGGGTAGTAATGCCAGATATAGATGACGGGGGGGATGGAGGCAGCAAACCACCTTGCCATGTATGTGCCTATGCAACAATCCTGCATGATCTGCACATGTACCCCAGAACCTAAAGTACAATAAAAAAAGAAAAATAGAACAAAGTATACAACAGAAGACAATAGAGAATGTTAATTAACATAGTTCTAAAACAGAGAAAGTGTGACTCAAAAGATTATTCCCAGCTTCACTCAAACAGCATCTAACTTTGGACATCCTCTGCCCCTCTTTCACCTTCTTTGCCAGGGCATTTCTGACCACATGGTGTGGAATACCTATGAGAGCCTATTAGGACATCACAACTTTTACAGATAACTCGGAAATGTGGGAAGGATAACAACCCATGCATGCTCACCCTCACAAATGGGTAACAGGAGCTAACACATAAATCCAAATGCCTTTTATCCTTCAGGTGAACAATTCTGAAGTACATTCTAACTAGTGCTATAGAAATTCCCATCTGGACCAAGTCCCAGCTACCCACAGCAGTAATTAACTCAATTCCTCTCTTCTGTTTTATTTATTATGATTATTTTTTGAAACAGGCTCTTGCTCTGTCTCCCAGGCTGGAGTGCAGTGGCATGATCTTGGCTCACTGCAACCTCTGCCTCTCTAGTTCAAGAGATTCTCATGCCTCAGACTCCTGAGTAGCTGGGATTACAGGTGCCCACCACCATGCCCAGCTATTTTTTGTATTTTTGGTAGAGATGGGGTTCTACCACGTTGGCCAGGCAGATCTCAAACTCCAACCTCAAGTGATCCACCTGCCTTGGCCTCCCAAAGTTCTGGGATTACAGGCGTGAGCCACTGTGCCCAGCCCCTCTTCTGTTTTGGTCTTTGTGGCCCTCCATTCTCAATCTGATCACTGGTCAAAATAAACTGCCCCATGTAAGTTCTTTGCCACAGTTCTGATTTCCAGAGGAAACACACATGTGATCCAGTAAAGTATCGAATGAGGTAGAAAACAGACCCACAGAATGCAATTTTGGAACTGGATTAAAAAGTGAAATATTGATAAGTGTCCTGTTGCTGATACAGTATGGGGTGGTGTTAATCCCTGGCATTCTGTAGCTTCCCAATTATTGAGAGGTAGATTGGGGTGAAGTATAAGTGACAGTAAAGCATTGGCTTATGCGGCAGCTGTGGCCCTTGAGCATTATAGGGTCAGTGATAAGTAGATAAATTATGGAATCGCCTACTTTAATATTCTGAAAGCTTTAATAAAATAGGCCAGGAACAGTGGCTCACGCCTATAATCCCAACACTCTGAGAGGCTGAGGCGGGCAGATCAGGAGGTCAAGAGATCAAGACCATCCTGGCCAACATGGTATAACCCTGTCTCAACAAAAAATAAAAAAATTAACTTGGCGTGGCGGCATGCACCTATAGTCCTAGCTACTTGGGAGGCTGAGGCAGGAGAATCGCTTGAACCTGGGAGGTGGAGGTTGCATTGAGCCAAGATCGCGCCACTGCACTCCAGCCTGATGACAGAGCAAGACTCTGTCTCAAACAAACAAATAAATAAATAAAATGGCAGGCTTAGTTCAGCCAATAATCAACTCAAAGTATGCTATGAAATTGAGAAGGCTACATTAGCAGAGTTTGAAGAAACACTAATCACCTGTAGCCATAGGGTTCACGGCTGAAAATCAGGCCCAAGATTTAATTGTCAGGGTAGTAGAATCTCATGTGAGATAAAATATGAGACTGAGTGCTCAGGAAAATAGTGGGACCCTGACATTTGGATACATGAGACCTGATATTCTTGAATTCTCAACCCTAGACTTCCACAGACTCCGTGGGTCTTGAAAACGTTGAACTGGGGTTGTGTGGAATATGAATTTGGATAAAAAAGAATGTATTGACATATGAGTGCTACTCTATGATGTAAAGTGTTGTATTACGGCAAGGGCATGTGGAACATTTAATAATTGTATAAACTATTTATTGCTGCATTATATTAATTATACTATTGCTGCATTATATTACCACACTTAGAAGCTTATGAAACACATATTTATTATCCTAGTTTCTGTGAATCACTAGCCTGGGCATAGCTTAGCTGGTTCCTCTGCCACAGGACCTCACAAGGCTGCAATCAAGGTATTAACTTGGGAGGTTTTTTCCATATATTTTTGGGGAACAGGTAGTATTTGGTTACAGGAGTAAGTTCCTTATTGGTGATTTGTGAGATTTTGGTGTACCCACCATATGAGCAGCACAACTATACTCAATTTGGAAGTTTTATCTCAAGACTTGACTAAGGATGCATTTACTTCCAAGCTCATGCAGTTATTCGCAGCATTGAGTGCCTTGTGGCCTGTGGGACCAAGGGACTTCATTTCATGATCCATGGTCCCTGCATAAGATAGCTCACAATATGATTGCTTGCTTTATCTAAGCCAGCAGAGTCTGCCAGCAGGATGGATTACAATGTTATATAGCATGATGACAGAAATGACATCCTCTCTCCTTTGCCACAATCTATTTGTTAGAAGCAAATGAGAGCTTCTCCCTATACTCAACTTTAGAGGATTATACAAGATCATGAGGACCAGGAGTCAGGAATGTGTAGAGGCCATCTTTGGGTCTGTTTGGCACACGATACACTGCAGGAGGACTCTTGGAGCTTGCTCAATAGTCTCAGGTAAATGAGGAGAAACTACTGGGACTGCCTTGGATGAATTTGATGAAAAGTTTAGAAGACTCAGAGAGATGGAGTTATTTGAATAGGTTTAATATGAGTTATTCGAAACCCCACCACCTAGCTCTTGCTTTGCTAGAGCAGTAAGAAGACTGTATGAATAAGACTGAAAACACAGGTAACAAAAGCAAAAATAAGCCAATAGAATTATATTAAACTATGAAGGTTCTGCACAGCAAAGGAAACAATCAACAGAGTGAAAATACAAGCTACAGAATAGGAGAAAATGTTTGCAAATGATTTGTCTGACAAGGAACTAATAATCAGAATATAAACGGAACTGAAACATCTCAATAGCAAAAAAAAAACAAACAATCAGATTAAAAAATGGGTAAAATGTCAACATCACTAATCATTAGAAAAATGCAAATCAAAACCCTAATGAGATACCATTTCACTCCAGTCACAATGGCTATTACTAAAAAGTCAAAAAATAACAGATACTGGCAAGTTTGTGAAGAAAAGTGAATGCTTATTCACTGCTGATGGGAATACAAATTAGTTCAGTGATTGTGGAAACCTGTTTGGTGATTTCTCAGAGAACTTAAGACAGAATTACCATTCAACCCATAAATCCCGTTACTGAGTATATATGCAAATGAATATTGTCCTGCCGTAAAGACACTTGTATGTGTATGTTCACTGCAGCATTATTCACAATAGCAAAGACATGGAATTGACCTAAATGTCCATCTATAGTAGACTGGATAAAGAAAATGTGGTACATATATGCCATGGAATATTATGCAGCCATAGTATTCCAGCCAAGATCATGTCCTTGCCAGCAACATATATGGAGCTGGGGGCAATATTCCTAAGCAAACTAACACAGGAACAGAAAACCAAATACCACATGTTCTCACTGATAAGTAGAAGCTAAACACTGAGTACACATGGACACAAAGAAGGGAACAGCAGACACCAGGGCCTATCTGAGGGTGGAGGTTGGGATGAGGGTGAGAATCAAAAAACTACCTATTGGGTACTATGCTGATTCCCTAGGTGATGAAATAATCTGTACACCAACCCTCAAACACACAATGTACCTACATAACAAACTGGCACATGCACCTCTGAACCTAATATAAAAGTTTAAAAATGGGCAAAATAATTGGAACACATATTTCTTAAAACAAAACACACAAATGGCCAATAAATACATGAAAATATGCTCAACATCACTAATAATTAGGAAAATGCAAGTCAAAACCACAGTGAGGTATTATCTCACCTCAGAATGGCTATGATCAAAAAGACAACAACAAAAAATAACATGAAGGCAAGGATGCAGAGAAAAGGAATTCTACTTTTCTGTTGGTGCAAATGTAAACTAGTACAACCACTATGAAGAATAGCATGGGGATTCCTCAAAATCTACAAATAAAACTACCATATGATCCAGCAATTTCAGTACTGGGCATTTATCTAAAGAAAAGGAAGTCTGTGCATCAAAGAGATATCTGCACTGTCACGTTAACTGCAGCACTATTCACAAAGCCAAGATACGGAATTAAGTTCGGTGTTCAACAACAGATGAATAAAGAAAATGCCACACACACACACACACACACAATGGAATAATATTTTGCCACACACACAAAATAATGAAATCCTGTCATTCGCAGAAACACGGATGGAACTGGAGGACAATATGTTAAATGAAATAAGTCTGGAACAGGAAGTTAAATACTGCATGTTCTCACTCATAAGTGGAAGCTAAAAAATGTGGATCATATAGTTGCTATCACTACAGGATCCTAGAGACTGGGAAGGATAGAGGGAAATGGGGGATATGGGGAAATTTGTTTAAGGATACAAAATTACAGCTAGGTATGAGGAAAAAGTTGTGTTCTATATCACTGTAGCATAACTATAATTAACAACTATATACATTGTTACAAATAGCTTGAAGGATGATTACATGTTTACAACACAAAGAAATGATAAATGTCTGCAATGATGGATATGGTAATTACCTTGATCTGATCACTATACAATGTATGCACTGAAGCATTACTATGTACGTCATAAATATATACAATTATCATATGTTAATTTAAAATGAATGTAAAAAATTGAGCTGCTTAGTAGGACTGACTGCTTTTTTGCACCAGGGTTGACCGGAGCAGATTATGCTGGAGACCCAGACTCCATAGTATCAAGTGCGGTAATAGGATCTTGGCATGACAGAGGCCAGAAGGCAGCATCCAGTAGAGAAAGGCAAACTGGAGCAGCAAAATCCTTATTTTATATTTTGTATATCAGAAAAAGGCATATAAGTTTATGAGTCATTTTTAGTCCAAATGTCTATGTGAATTTTTATGTCTAATTGAGAGAATACTCCTAAATTGAAAATGAACTGAGACAATAGGATTGAATGGCATTTTGGAAACAGCTGCAACATAATATATTGGATATGGATTTGCAGTAATCATAACCTTGGAAAAGTTGCTTAAATTTGTTAAACCTCAGGGTTTTTTTTTTTGGTCTGTAAAATAACTCTTGGACGCCTCTTGGTAACATGCATAATTCTAGGAACTGGTGACAGAATGCTGTGCCAGTAATTCTTCTGGGTCCCTGATTTGCTAGAATGCCAATGGAAGATACAGAGACTGAAGACATTTAAAAAGAATATATAATGACCTTACTGACAAGCTCCCTGAGGAAAAAGCAGGTTAGAGGATAAAGAGGTGGAGGGCTATGATAGATGGAAAGACCAAAAAATCCTTCATGAGTTGGTGGCATTTGAACAGACATTAGTAAAATGAAGACACCATCTGACTTCTGAGGGGCAACAAGTTCAAAGACCCTGAGTAGAGACCATGATTAATGTATTTAAGGCATTGCAGAGTCCAGAGTGACTGCCGCTCAGGGAAACAGTGAGAGGGAATTAGAAAATAAGGCTCCAGAAGTAGTCAGAATTCAGATATATCTGGATAATTGTTTTGAGGGTCAAATCAGATAATATCTGTAATATTTTTGGCATGTGGAAGTGCCCAGTTTAAAGGTCCAATGTTAGTTATCACCTCATTTGAAACAAGGGTACCATGGGAATGTTGAAGAACCAGGTTTAGGTTTCACAAAAATATACATTTGAATTCTGTAGGCATGTCACGACTTAGAGAAGCTACAACTCTCAGCTTAGGGAGTTCAACATTTTCAGAATTATCATTCTTCCATGTAAAACTGGTAGAGGCTAATAAAGGGTTTTATAGTTTGGGCCTACATCATGAATGCTGTCTTCAATAGAGTAAAAGAATTTTTTAATATAACCCCTGGTGTTTCTAATCAGAATAGTCTTAATTACAAAGGAGGCCAGAGTCAGCAGGATCATGTGAAGCAGCAGGGACTTAGAAGGCAGACATGGTTGGAGTCACTGAAGGCCACTTTGCATTCAATCAGCTTTATTTGAAAGAAGAACAATCACGCCACAGATCAAATCAATAGCACCCAGGAAGTGCTGACAATTCAGGGATATGAGGTCTGATATGCTGAATATGGTCCCCAAGGTGCAAACTTATCCTGGAACCTGTGAACACGTTGCCTCCTATAGCCAAAAGACTTAGCAGATGTGACAAGTAAAGGGTCTTGAGACGGGGAAATTATCCTAGATTTTCTGTTTGGGCCAATGTATCACTTGAACTCTTATGAGACCCATAGGAGTGCCAAAGTCAGAGAGAGAAATAGGATATGCTATATTGCTGGCTTGGAGATGGAAGATAAATCTATGAATCGACAAATTCAAGAGGTCTCTAGAAGCTGGAAAAGATAAGGAAGTGCATTTTCTCCTAGAGTGCCACTCCCCACCCCACGCCCCAGAAAGGCTGCATTCCTGCTGACTCTTTGATTTTTAGCCTGGTGAGATGCATGTTGGGCTTATAACTTTCAGAAATATAAGATAATAAATGTGTGTTGTTTTAAGCCACAAAATTTGTGGTAATTTGTTACAGCAGCAATAGGAAATTAACATCCTGGGAAATCAAATGCAACATTTAGAACCAGGAAACAATATTAAAAAGAAGAAATGGAATTTTTTAAAAAATTCATGATTTCTGAGGCAGGGTCTGCATAGACCTAGTGTGGGTTAGGAGTTGCCAAATGTCCCAAGCTAACGAAGTGGAGGATTACAATGCCAATCCAATTTCATTTTTAAGTAGGATTGTGTTGAAATGTGTGGATACATTGTAGACTATAGAATGTAATGTGGACTATAGAATGTAATCGCTGAGTGCATTGTTGCATTATTTTCCCTAAAGCATCTGCACTAGAAGAAGAACATAGCCTCTGAAAGGTCTGTGTGTGAATCCTGGCCCTGACTCTTGGAATCAAAGAGGCCTATGACTGAGGAAAGTTTCCTAAACTCTATGCCTCACTTTTCTTATCTGTAACTTGTCAAATTAATAATACTTACCTCATAGGGTTGCCGTGAGAGTAAGAGTTAATATGCAAAAATGTAGTGTCTGGCGTATAGTAAACACATGCAAAGGCTTTGTCATATTACTTTTAGTTTCTCACATCACCAAGGTTAGGATTATCTCTTACTATATTAACAGAATTTCAAGACAAAAAGAGTAAAAAACATATCTGGGGTCATATTTTAGCTAGTATTTCACATTGCTTTTCTTATTTTCTGACATTTATTTTATCATAATTACTGTAAAACCCTTTCATGAAATTCACAAATGCCATGAGACTTAGGCTATGTTGGCAAGATTGCAAAAGTATATTTAGAAAAGAAATATATTTCTATTTCTATAATCTAGGCATTAAGTCATAAATGACAGTAGGTTAGTACCAAAACCATATTAACCAGAGAAAATAATTTGTCAAATGAATTGCTTTGAATTTTTTGACTTAAAGTTTTGAAGGAGATATTTCTGAACAATTTTCTCATAGTTTGCACGTAGATGATCAACACTGAATACTAGAGGAGGGAAGAAATATGGAGGAACTGGGTAAAGGGATGTAGGATGGAACCTTCAAGAGATAGTAGTGACCACATCTACATTAATTGCCATAAATAAACCTATCTCTGGCTCAGTGCTTGGAAAAGAGTAGACATTAAATAAATACTGTTGAATGGATGAATATGTGAACTAAAACTTTCTAGTGTGTACTCTGAGTCAATTAACACTCAATTTTTATAGCAATCTTGTGAAATAAACATCAGTATTCTTGTTTTCTTTGTATTTATATTTTGTTAGTATTCTTATCTTATTGATATATAAAACTCAGTCCTAGCGAATGATTTGTTCAGGATAGTATATTATGACATTGGGATTCAGAACCACAGCTAAGTAACTCCACCACATGCAGTCTTTATGTAAGCATATTAAAAACACAAACCTCTTGACACCCCTATGGTCACTGCTCCCAGGGCACAATGGTACAGTCAGCCCCCAAGAGAGGAGAGCAGGAGGCTGATTGAATATCCCTTTTAAAGTGCACTTTTTAAGGGCACTATTCTACCAGTAGGACTGGACCCCTTGCTTTTGAATGATAAAGAGTTTCTGTAATATAAATTATAATTTAGTTAGGATAGAGAATCTAAAATCATTAGCATGCTTTATCTCACAACTTCTACATATGAGAGCAGAGGTAGGCACATATAGATCAGGTCTAGTAAGTAGGATCAATTATTTGAAATAGGCCAGTTGAAGTCAGGTAGATTCATTTGGAGGAAAAAATCTGTTTCCAAACTGCAAGCTGGTGTTTGTGATAAAGTTCAGGCAGACCAGCTCAGATCCATCATCCTTCTCAGCCCAAACAGCTCCAAGTGCATGCCCCACTGATGATGGGTCAATAGCATTGTTATATACAAAGCTACACAATCATGGGCTTATTGTTGACATGTTGATGGTTGCTACCTATGCTCAATGCATTCTCCCTATGCAGAATTTATAGCCTCAATACCTAGAAAGTACCTATACAGCATTTTTCAATATTGCCACTTATTTGTCTGACATCTATGTATTTTTTTGTATCATGTCCTTAATATATTGGCAGGTTTCTGCCAACACCCTCAGCTCAAATTTGGTAGAAATGTTCTAGCTTCAACGAACTGGATGTATTCCGATTCTATACACAATGAAGATATTTAGCACAGAAAGGAGATGTGTACATATTCAAGGACTGCATTATACCAGGGATAATGTTAGACAGCTAACAGTGAGTCATTTTGCTGAGTTCATAAACACAAGCTTTGTGACTGGAGTTCTCCAACATTAGATCAACTCTGTCATTATTATCATGTTTTAAAATCGCAATTCAAAACCAAAGAGTAAAATATTGTTAAAGGTCAACCACTGAAAGATTAGTTATAATTATATACCAAATATCAGAATATTGATGATAAACTCCTCCAAGCAAGGAACTGTGTGTCACTGCATCTGTGTATACCTGTTTGCCAAATATATGAGTTAATTTTCTTTTTTGTTCTTTATATCCTCAACAGCATTTGGTAATGCCACTTTTTTTTAACTGTTCTAATAGATGTGTAATAATATTTTGTTGTGTTTTTTTACATTTCTTTTTTTAATTATACTTTAAGTTCTGGGGTACATGTGCAGAACGTGCTGGTTTGTTACATAGGCATACATGAGCCATGGTGGTTTGCTGTACCCATCAACCTGTCATCTACGTTAGGTATTTCTCCTAATGCTATGAGTTTATTTTCACCTTTTAAATATCCTGTTTGAGTCGATTATAATATTAAGGAAATATATACTGTAAAATGTGAGACCAATAAGCACAAAACTCACAAAGGTAAACATCCTCTTATTTAAGAATTACCATAAAAATCACACTAAATATATTTTTACATTTTTGCCACTGCACATTCTTAGATTTAATATTCAGTTCTTCCTTATCTATAAATCTTGAATAGTAATTTCCATCCAGTCATCAACACTGCATCATATACTCATGCTGAGCATTAAATATTTGGCATGAAATAGCAGATGATAATGAGTTATTATTATAGTAAATAATATTTATAATGGCTACTGATATTTTTCCCAATAATCTGACTAGTGCATTTAAATAGTGAAGAAAACCATACAACGCTTTAAATTATGATGAATCTATTTAAGATAAAACACAACTTTTCTAATATTCCTATTTGGGGCAGCTTTTTAAAAAAAATATTTTATATAGACTGACTATCAGGGTATTATCCATTTTCTCCAAAGGAGTATTTTATTTTAAAGAGTATTTATTAAAAATTTATTGAACTTCTATCTTGAATGTATGTATTATCGGAATAGGTTAGTATATAAGTATTAACTAAGGAAGATTTAGTGTTTAATAAATATATCTGAAATAATCATCATTTGGAATTGCATAAACATATGCATGTTAAATCAATGAGTAGTAAATGAGAAAAAGAAGTAAAAATCTACAGCTTCTATATGCAGAGAAAGTGCCTACATAAATTTTTTCCACTTTACTTAAAGGTTGTGTCAGAGGAAAAGAGTAAGAAAAATAAAAGTTAATCGACAGTTACATATTCTGGTTCTCCTCCTTTTCTTGTTAAAAATTACCATTATCAGTCAAGGACAAAGTTGTTGTCCTCATTTCTTGTTATATGCGGAAGGCTTTGGTGTGATATCTATCAGCTCTTTTTAAATCAAACTGATATTGGCTAATATGGATTAGCTGCAGGAACTAAGTAACAAAAAATTGACACAAAACTCCTGTGACAACTTCACTGAGAAAATGTAAGGACTCATCCATAATGTTTCCATCGATTTGAAGAAGTATTGAACCTCGCTGTTTCACCAGTAACTTAACAGCAGTTTGCAAAATGCTGTGAACTCCCATTTTTAAGTCTATATTTCACATCAGGCAGTGAGCTTGCATTTCACAAAACAGCTCTTTAAGTGAGTCAAAAAATCATCCTCTTTTCATGTTCCCTGTTCTCTACTTTTTGTTTTGTTTAATAATGTTGTGCTCCTATCATGTGACTAGTGTTCTGCTAAATGAGGAGATACCTAAATAATAGGAGTCCTGGTTTCTATTGGTGACTCTTAATAAAATCTGTAATTTATTCAAGACAAACATGCAAAAGTACTAAAGTATTTCCCTCTTTCCTTCCCTCTTCTCTTTTTCATCTTCTTTTGCATTTTACTAATTTTTTCACCTTTTCTATATCTTTTTCTCTCTTTCACCAGCCTACTTTTCATCTTTATAATTACTGATTAAACACATAGTATATTTGATGAGCTTATCTCAGAGTGATATGGTACTGAAGGATTTTATTGTTAATGTGTTATAAGACAAATAAATAACTTAAATTTTAAGTACACATGAAACGTGTCATGAGAAAGCCACAGATAATTCACAATGTGTTTGGTTTCTGCCCTCCCTTGATTCCATTTTATCAGATTTTTTTTCCCCAAAGTGTCAACTTATGGGATTATCCAGGAGGAATATATGCTATGACTACAATGGTTCCGTTCATTAATTACTTATGATATATGTTTTTCACAGGTTCTGTCATTTTCATGAGAAAAGTAGGGGTGGTCCAGTCCATTAGCCCGAGATTCAAACGGGTATGTGATAGGACACCCTGGTGTATGGGAATTGGGTTACAGGTCTGCCAAGATATGGATCTCCTCAACCCTTGGGAGAGCTGGTAGACTTTTTTGACATAAAGAGCCTGGTTAACTACTCTTATATTTCTATAAAATATTTTCGTTTTCTATTTGTGTCACATGAAAAGTTTCAGTGTAACACTAGGAACTAAAATATTTTTGTAGTCAACACTGGCTAGCAGTACAAAAATTTCCTTTAGCATTCTTATCTACAATTTATAATTGGTAAGCAAACTTGGAAATTCCCTCTTTTTTCTCTCCACCCTCTTCACAAATGGAAACCTCAAAAAAATTCCTATGTATTACCAATATCTCAGAATTTTATAGAAATTTTACTTTAAGATACACTAAGTTCTTAAATTAAAATAATGAATAATTTTTAAAAAATATTTAGTCTTCTACTGAACAGAAATATGTGAGGTGTCTGCATTTAGTCAGGTTTATGTTGTATTGCTCAGTAATTTTTTACCATTCTTTTGGTGAATCACAAAATATCTCATTAATATTAAACAATAATAATACTGTACATGCATAAATTATTAAAATATATATATTTTTTTTCCATTATAAATTGAACCTCTTTTATTTGTATAACTGATTACTATTATTACACAGGAGTATAATTGACTATACATGTTTTGTTTATCTGACAAGGCTCCTAAACCTCATTATTCTGGTGGATTTTCAGTTGTTGACATTTTCTAGTGACCAAAGACAATATATGGTTTATAAACTAAAACTTTAAAATTTGGGGAAGATTGTATGACAGTGCATTGTACATTACTAAAAACAGCTAAATAGAGCTTTGTTAAAACATGAAGAAAAACAAATAGAGAGTTTAGCCTTCTCCAGTCAATCTTTCTGCCTTGTGACAAATTACCTCTACATGATTGAATATTCAGTATGGTTTTAAATTTATACTATATGGTCTAATTGAGTTAATGTCAATAAATAATAACTTCAGCCATATAAACTCCAAATTAAGAGGTGAACATAATAAAGTCCATTTAGCCCTGGGCCAATCCTAGCCTTATTTATGAAAAAGGAGTATTTTCACCATCCCTCTTCTCTCCATTCTCAGAGTCTTCCTGTTTTTTCCCCCATTGCATAGGCACTTGAAGCCTAGGACCCTAAGCACCTCTCTGAAGCTTTTCTATAAACTCAACTCTAGGTCTCTAAGCTCTGGATCTCAGATATCTTCCCGCCATGATAGTTTTCTATAAGCCTCAGCCCTCTGTGAGGTAAGGACAATAGCTAATCTGTGTCCATATGACAATGGATTATAGCAAATTGTATTGATATCCCTTTAGGTAAACTACTTAATGTAAACTAAATAGATCTTCTGTAGCCCATGGTTTAACACTACATAACGTATAGCAGTTGTTGGCATAAGTCAGAACAGGATATAATATAATTTTTAACTGCCTGTGGAATCTTTAATTAATACGAACCAGGATGCTTCATCTTTTCTTGTTCAAATAATCGATCCTTCAGATGGCCTTATATCTTAATCCTAGAATTAAAGAATGTAGGAGAAGTATTTGGTAGTATATTTAGCTAGTACTTGAAAATTCTGAAGTGTTTCTAATGTGTTAACAGCTTCTCATATTCAGTGTATCAAGAAATGACTCATCTTTGAACTCTAATGCATTTAGGGAAAGCAGAGCCCACTCCTATTATCTGACATCTTGATCTCCTTTCATTTTTCTTTTAGGATTGGTCTCTTGCAGTGTATTCTTTTATCGGCATTAACTATCGCTTTTTTCAGGGTTCTATTTAAGTCATCCATTCATATTTTTCAATACCACCTTCCCACACAGTTTAAATGACCAAAATTCAAACTTCCAAATATTTCCAACTTTACTATATTTAGGAATTATCAATGAATTAAAGTTGAAGAGTTGAAGACTCCGAATTCTAATTTCTGTCATAAAAAAGACTAATATTCAAACAGAATTACCATGAAGTAGACAGAAAGGCAGGACCACCTGGTCTAAAGTGGGCTTTTCTATCTCAACGTGAAAGATATTTTATGATTTTTGTTTGTTTGTTTTGTTTTGAGATGGAGTCTTGCTCTGTCAACCCAGGCTAGTGAGATCTCGGCTCACTGCAACCTCTGCCTCCCAGGTTCAAGTGATTCTCCTGCCTCAGCCTTCCGAGTAGCTGGGATTACAGGCGCCCACCACCAGGCCCAGCTAATTTTTGTATTTTTAGTAGATATGGGGTTTCACCATCTTGGCCAGGCTGGTCTCAAACTCCTGACCTTGTGATCCACCCACCTCAGCCTCCCAAAGTGCTGGAATTACAGGCGTGAGCCCCTGTGCCTGGCCGAAATTTTATGATTTAGCAGCTTCATGATGCCTTTCCTTATTTTCTCTTTGTTAAACCAACAAATTGATTTGAATGCCTTTATTGTCCCTCATTTTTCTTATTTTGTTTTGCAAACTTCTGAGAGAACCTCAGCTCTTCTGATATAAAAATATAAATATGGTGGTTTGGACCTGAATAAGACCTTTTTAAAATGGAAGCACTAAATGAATATGTAACTCTAATTTAGGTAAATACTGAACAATAACATACATATGCTCTTAACGTTTCTCAACATTAAACGCATGTTAAATTATTTCATTTATGTTTTCTCTCCCTTTCTCACTGGGCTGTATATTCAAAAGCTCAGTCTTGATTATCATTGTCTTTGGGTCAGCCATGGGTAGAATCTGCAGGAGTTACATGAAGTTTCTATAGCATTTTGTCTAATACATTTATTTCTAAAATATTCCTTCTCTGTGGCTGGTGTTGATCATACTTTGCCAGCCCCATATGGGGCAGTGTTCTGTAAGTTTCTATATATACATTTTAGGCCAACCTATTTCTGCCTTCCTCAAGTTACTCTGGACCTCAGGAGAAAGCTAAAGAGAAAAGGTGCCCTAATTCTAGTAACAAGCTCCTCATGATTAAGATCATAAACACACACTTATTTCTAAAACTGGTGATTCTCTCATGTTTCTCAGTATTTTATATATCATTTATCCTCTTCCTTAATACAATTTTTCAACTTCTACTTTAACATCACACCCTCATTGTCATAAGGTCATGCCATTTCTAGCTTTGACATATCTCTCAAATCAGCCCTCTCTTCATCATTTCCATTGCTGCCATCTAAGGTTAGTGCTTAATCAGATATTCGCCAGGCTTTTAAACAGCTTCCTTTAGGCCTCGAGCTCTATTCTTAACTGAATTCTCTGTTCTATACAGTAGTCAGTTTTTTTCTATGACTATGTCCCTTATCTGTTTAAAAACTACTAATGTCTGTTACACATACACATACATACACATACTTCTTTCTCAGTACACATTATTACTTGAGATTGCTTTAACAGGTCATCAGATCACCTGCCTCCATGCTTTACAGATGCAGTTCGTATGCCTGGCACACCCTCTCTTCCCCATAATCTGTTTGAAAAATTGTTCTTTAGCCATAGCATTTACAATGTATTTATTGTTTTCTGAAATTCTAGAAAAAATTACTTGTATTTTTCTCTGAAATTTCAAAAATATTTTTATTCACGGTTCTCAGTAATAGCAGTATTATTTATTTGTTTCGCCTTTCTCTAATAAATTATCTGAAGAAATATTTGTTTCTTTACCACCTACCATAACCAGCATATTCTAGGTACACAATAATGCAATGGCTTTCGAGCCTGACTTTGTATTAGAATCATTTGTGTAACTTAAATTATATGGAGAGAGAGGTTTGGGCCCCATCTGAAACTTTTCAAAATCAACAATTCTAAATTAGACTCAAGTTATTGTACTTACACTGAACTTCTAATGAGATGAAATAATGCCCTCATAAATATATCTGGGATATATATTTTTATGAGGATTTCCTCCATAAAAGCAATTGTAAATAGAATTTTGATGAGATAGAAGTTAGAGGAATGTTCCCTGCCATCCACTGTGGCATAAAATGCTTTATTGCTTCTTGACCCGCCTACAGCTAACCTGGCTATAGTTAACGTTTGCATTTGCATGAGCTTTGTGAGTCTGGCTGTGGGACTTTCCAGAAACCATTAAGAATGATAATAATAACATCTACTGAATACACGTATGAAGTATGTTTATACGTGCTCCTAACACATTTAATTCTCACAATGACTTAGAAGTATGAGCTATTATCCCTACTTTATAGATGAAAAATTGAGACTTCAACAAGGTAAGTAACCTATCCAGAGTCAAACAGCTTGAAATCAGACAAAGCCAGAGTAAGAGCACAGGCAACTCATACCCATAGCTTGTGTTCTTATATATGTCTCATCAAACATCAGCTACAGAACTTATTCAGTACAAAGAGGCTAGAAAAAAGATGAATAATATTAAGATCAACAAAACAAGAACACAACTACCATCGTCTAACTTTCATGTTAGATACTTTATTGCCTAATAAATGACTTTAAAAATACAGAAAGTCTCCTTTTCTCCAGTTAACACCATGTAAAAGTTGCATGGACCTTACATGACAAACAGACTCAGTTACATGCACACATTTGTACAGTTTTTTTCTTCTAACAACTGAGAGTCAAATACCCTTATCTCCATTTTAGAGAGAATGTGACTTGCCCAGAGTAACACCTTTAAGAAGGAGTAAAGCAGAAACTCATATTCAGGTCTAGACAATCCAAAATGCATTGTTTTGTTTTGTTCGTTCTCTTCCCCCCACAATTTGATATCTATATCATTTATGATCACTCTCTAAAGTAAAAAAGAAACAAGTAGTGGTCATGTGTTTTCATTTACACTACTAGGCACAGGGAAGAGGGAAATGCAATAAAAGGGGCAGGATTCAACTGCGCAACTTGCCTGTGTTTGTGTTTATCTCACGATTCATAGCCATTGTTTTATTACATGGCACTGTCACATTTAATTGATCATTCCCTTAAATAAGTTTTGACCTTTTTTGCTTAAATGAACTTCATAGGATCCAAATATATTGAGAAGATTTGTATGGTTCAATATCCTGTTAGCTCATTCCATTGAAATGTTATGTTACTCCTCCCAGTTTTGCACAAATGTATTACAAATTAATAAGTGTTTTTTACTTTTTCACTTTCCTTACCCACAGTATTTAGACCTTCACTATTGTACTCAAGCAGCAATTTTGAATGAATTTTCCAATGCTTTTCTAAAAGTAATATGATGGCTAGAAAATAATTTGACCACAATAATAGATAGCCTGAGGTTCATCTATGAGTTTAGGATTCTCATTGTTTAAGCTAACTGGATATATATGTGTATACTTACATATGTAGACATTTATGATTCTACGGCATTGTGGGATACTGTTCAGTATATTACTGAAGTTTCAAATATGTATTTTGTTTGCTAAGAAAATACCACTATGCCCTAAAGACCTGAGGGTATTAAAATGCCTGACTTTACAACAAATGAATGATGAGTTATCTTCATTTAATGTAAAATATAATTGGAGAGTGAATTAGTCTAGTGATGTTTCTTTAACGATATGACTGCCAATAATTTTCAGAGTGCCACTTCTTTCAGAATCATTTATTGCGTGCTTTATGTAAAACCAGGCTATCAGAAGCAAATGAACATTATTTATTTCTTTTTCTTAGAAAATGTCTGGAAACTGAAAGTTGAATATATCTGTTGAGATGGAAAAACATCTCTTAATTCAATCTCCTTTAGAGCAGCATGGATATTCTCATTTGTCCCAGTCAGCAAATTAACAAATATTTTGATACAAATAACTTTCTCTTATGCTTAATAAAAAGAAAAAAAAATATTTCTGGATGTTGTCTTGCTACTTTTTAGTGAATATTTAAACTTATTATTATTATTATTTTTGATATAGAGTCTCACTCTGTTGCCCAGACTGGAGTACAGTGGCACAATATTGGGTCACTGCAACCTCCGCCTCCACGGTTCAAGCAATTCTCCTGCTTTGGCGTCCAGATTAGCTGGGATTACAGGCACCTTCCACCACATGTAGCTAATTTTTGTATTTTTAGTAGAGATAGGATTTAACCATGTTGTCCAGGCTGGTCTCTAACTCCTGACTTTAAGTGATCCAACCCCTCGGCCTCCCAAAGTGTTGGGATTATAGGCGTGAGCCACCGCACTCAGCTGAAACTATATTTTTGATGCATAATTTTTTTAGCACTTCAAAAAATAAACCACAAGATGATTTATATTGTTGGTTTTGCCGAAAATAGTATATCTAGTACCCCTCTAAAGAAGTAATCAGACCAAAGATATACTTGTTTTCTAATTGTGGTTTCCAATAAGATCTGGAAATGATGAGAAATATTTCCACAAATTGTATTTGTTATAAAACCAAAAAGTTGGAATTCCAAGAAACAATTAGTTCCATACACTATTAGTTCACATGTTGAGAGATGAAGAAATAATTACAATTTTCTAGATATGATTCATATGCACAGACCTTCGTGATTTTTCTAAGCTTAACCTTAAAGAATAAGCCTTGGCAGTGTTGGAAGCGGGACAATTGTCTCTCCTTCTGGGCTGACATTTCTGTGGGCCATGTGTGCCGCTTGCTGCAGCACCTCCTCCTCCTCTTCAGCCTGTGGGATATTTCCTGTTCTTTCCAGTTGCCAGGCACTAGCTCAGATAATAGGAAATTAGTCTTGGCTTTGTGCTGTTGTACCAATCCCATCTTCATTCCCTTTTCTTGTTTCTATTCTCCTTAAGTTTTATTCCCTCCCCCTCTCCCTCTCCCTCTCCCTCTCCTTCTCTCTCTGGTTCAGTCCTTTCTCCTACTTGAGACTCCCCCAACTAGCAAAGGATATCTAACTGCTTCTCAAGTCTCAACGCAGACCCAACTTTATTTAATAGTCCATATTCGTGTCAAGCTGGCACTTCCTCTTGCTTCTCTTTCTTGTTCTTTCAGATTTTCTCAGTCCAAATCTTGCATTCCAGAATTTTACTCTCTGGAAGTTTTAAAATTAGGATTTCAGCTTTGTGAGCCCCTTCTCTGTAAGAAATGCAATGTGAATATTGTGTTCTACATTTTCTGAAACAATTTATTTCATCTTCACTTGAGATATGCTTCCTTTTTCAGAGTTGACCAAAGCAGATTTGTTGCTATTTTGCTTATTCCCATAAAGAACCCAGTTCACAAGTGCGTAGAATAATCCCATGCAAGAATGTCTACTCTGCTCTGGTGGGCCATGCTTACTTGTTTCCTTTTGTTTTGAAGTGAGTTAACTTTGGTTGTCACTAGACTCGACTGCTAAATTAGTTTAAAGCATCCCAAGCAGTAAACGTTAAGTTCAAAATACCTTAGTGGACACTGTGGTTGATTCAAAGATGGATAAGGCCCACCTCCTTTACTCAAAGCAGGTCTCATTTTCTAGTGGGTATATGAACACATACAATAAGCAGAGCATTGATGGGGGATATATGTGAATGTTATGAAGAAACTCCACTCATCCTCTTATGCCAATGCCCCTGTATAGTATTATACAATGTAGTACTGCCAAAGCCATAATAGGAAGACCAAATATACATCAAATTGCAATGTAAAGAGTAGAACGTATATTATCGCCAAATAGCACATGAAATTACAATGTAAATGATGAAAAATATGTTATAGTGCTAATAGTTTTCAGATAGCACAATTTATTTACCTAAGGAATTCATATCACTAAGTTTAAGCGATCTACTGTGCAATATAGTGACTATAGTTAATAATATATTGTCCTATTATTATTTTTTTGAGACAGAGTCCCGCTCTCTCTCCCATGCTGGAGTACAGTGGTGTGATCTTGGTTCTATGCAACCTCTCCTCCCAGGTTTAAGCAATTCTCCCTGCCTTAGCCTCTCCAGTATGTGGGTAAGTTTTATATTTTTTAAATAGAGATGGGGTTTTGCTATGTTGGCCAGGGTGGTCTAAAACTCCTGACTTCAGGTGATCAGCCTGCCTCCGGGCTCCCAAAGTGCTGGTATTACAGGTGTGAGCCACAGTGCCCAGCCAATATATTGTACTCTTAAAAATACTAATAGTGATTTATAATCCTTTGGGTATATACTCAGTAATGGGATTGCTGGGTCAAATGATATTTATGGTTCTAGATCCTTGAGGAATCACCACACTGCCTTCCACAACATGCACACATATTTTTATTGCAGCACTATTCACAATAGCAAAGATTTGCAACCAACCCAAATGCCCATCAGTGATAGACTGGATAAAGAAAACGTGGCACATATACACCATGGAATACTATGCAGCCATCAAAAAAGGGTGAGTTCATGTCCTCTACAGGGACATGGTTGAAGCTGGAGCAAACTATCATAGGAACAGAAAACCAAACACTGCATGTTCTCACTCACAAATGGGATCTGAATAATGTGAACACATAGACACAGGGAGAGGAACATAACACACTGAGGTCTGTTGGGGGGTGGGGGGCCAGGGGAGGGATAGCAGAAATAACTAATTTAGATGACACGTTGATGGCTGCAGAAAAACCACCGTGGCACGTGTATACCTATGTAACAAATCTGCACATTCTGCACAAGTATCCCAGAACTTAAAGTATAAGAAAAAAGGAAAAAAATACTAAGGCTGGATGTAAAGTGTTCGAATTCACATGTTAATTGGTCAGATTTAGTCATTCCACAATGCATATATGTTTCAAAAATCATGTGGTACAGAGTAAATACATACAGTTTTATCTGTTAAGATGAAAAATGAAATAAAAATACAATACACTTATTGAAGAATGAAAAAAAATTGAACAGCACTAATAATCATCAGTATGACAGATGAAAACCAATATCACGTGTCCAATGGTACATGTGTAAGTTACTGTACCTCCAACTCCCTTTGTTCACCACTGTTCTTTTACACTAAGGCTATCCTCTTTAGAAATAACTCAGAGGGAAGAGAGGGAAGTGGGAACAAAGTGTTAAAAGATAATCTGTACAATTTGTGTGTATCTCTCTCTATATATGTGTATGTATATATATATGTGTGTGTGTGTGTGTGTGTGTGTGTAGACACATATGTGTGTGTGTGTGTGTGGAGAGACACAGAAAGAGAAATAAAAAAATTTTAGTTACTAACTTTTAGCACCTTGATCTGATTTCACTGCTTCAGCTCAAGGACCTCACCAGGTAATTCTTGACTGCAGTGACACCTATTGGTGAGGGTATAGCTGATTACTCACAGGGTTAGCTTCTGAGGCAAAAATTAATCTACAAACAGTTTCCCTTTCCAGCAAATGTTGTTCTTTATTTTATTCCCTCTGAGTCTTATTTGAGTGAAAAACTTTCCAGCTGAATCCATCTGGTCTTTGTTAATGTGAATAAATGCTTACACCCAGAACTTCATAAAAATCTCAGGAAAATGCAAAGCTGACAACCATTGTTTCAACACCCCCTCTCTCTACCTTGAAAATACCTGGAATAAGGCAGAAATCAAAGGTTTACTTTGATGTTGGACCCATCTTTACAACACATACTGTCAGAACTTACATTGGCTAGAATTGAATAAGTTTACTTATGATACCATGTCTTGTACTAAAATTTATTAGGGTAATAAATATGTTTGACATGAGGAATGGAAATATCCAGTATCTTCATTGTAACAGACAAACTAACCAAGGGCAAACTATTTATAATCTGGATCCAAGGTAAAGGTATGGGGTCTGTGGTGAGCTACAAGACTTTTCATCAAAGAATAAGATAACTTGCCATTGAAGCTACTTCTCAACCATCTATATAGTAGATATCCTAGAAGGCTTTTGAAACATTGCCAGTATCTGAGCCACATTCAAAACCAATCAGATCAAGATCTCCATGAGTTTGGTATAAGTGTCAAGAATTTTTAAAAGATTGCAATTGCAGCTGGGGTTGGGGACCACTAGATAGAAATTTAAGGTTGGGCTTTAAAAAATGCCATGCCAATTTTTGAATCCCACCTCTACTCCTATCTACCCTGGTTTCCTAGACAAGTTTTGTTCTATGAAGCTCAGGCTTCAGTTTCTTCATCTTGAAAAAGGAGATACGATATAAATAGTTGTTGGAAGATTAAAACAGATTTAGTGAGTAAATGCTTTGGTTGCATATGAGTGTTCACTGCGTATAAATTCCTGAGGTTTCACTTTTCAGTCACTTATAATTGATACAAAATTCCTTTAATGCAAATGATAAAATAACCATATTGATTGATTTTTCTCTTCCTTCAATGGGCTGCTTCCACCACCCCAAGATTTCTGGAGTAAATATTTATTTCTTTCTGAATTGGAAAAATATACTTACCTACAAAATTCCATGTAAGTGATGGCTAAGCACATTAGGCTACATGGCCAAAAATCCCAATATTCTACTCTGATGCTCTGAGGTTACTTTTTGTTATTCTAGAAAGCCATTCCAATATGGTACTTTCATCATCATGCCAGTGCATGCGCCTCTAATCAAGCTCGTTTATACTTCATGTAAACAGAGAAATGGGGTCTGTTTTCCTCAAGGGGGTGTGACATATACTAAAAAGTGAGAATTAAAACAAGGTATATTACTGTTTCACATTTTTCCCTGATAAATATTCAAACTCCATTTATTCATCTAGTTCAATTATAATTTTCTTTTCAAAAACACTGAGTGAAAAAAATTATATGTGTGTGTGTGCACGCATGTATATGTATTGTTTCTTTGGCCTGACAGAAAAAATTTTAATTTGGGGAGTATAAGATAAAGCCAGTTTTCCAATATTAGAGGGATGCGACATTGTTTTAAATGCACCTTTTGTTTTGTTATATACAGTTTTGTAAACTTAAGAGGGAGAAAAAGTGTTGGGAATAAGACTTCGTGTTTATAGCTGAGTGCAAGATTAACGTCATGGCTTTATAATAGTTACTAACTGGGAAAATAAATCTATATTGCCTTCAATGTAAAACTGAGACAAAAGGGCGTGAGAAGGACAAGTCACAGTGCTAGGAAGGACATTGTTTGGGGGAATTTTATTAAAAAATAATGATTTTTTAGTAAATATTATTAAAAATTCCTGCAAAATAAGAAAGACCACAATAAATTACTCACAGATATCTAAGTATCTAAAATTGAGATTTTACAATTTATGCTATTCTTAAGTAAAATATAATTTCTTTTTACTTGAATTTAATAGAAGAAGCTGAATGAAAACAAAAGATGTTTAAGTAAACTTGTTATTATATAAATGATATATTAGTACATAAATATTAACTTTGTGAAAGAACATAAAAATTAAGTGTAGCGCCATTATGCACTTTCAATTGTATGTTTCAATTTTAAACAATGCTTGTTAACTACTTGACATGAAACATGATAAGGGACTTATTTCTCCCATATTTCTTCTCACATCCCTTTTGCCTCGGGTTCTTGCATTGTGTAACTCCAGGATGTACAATTCACATTTTATTTTATATGAATGACTCCCCCTGGAGTTGTGCAATACAGTAATCATCATTCTTCCCACATTCCAATCCATGTGGGTTGTATGACAAATATTTTCTTTCTCAAGGTAAATAACACTTTCTGTTCTGCAACCATAATGCTCCCAATCACTTGGCCTTAGCCTTTCATTTAAATGATTTTAATAATTCCATTTTTTATTCATTTCACTGCTGATTAAATTTCATCACCAAGAAATGTCTTCAATTCATACATTTATAGCCTCTAAGGATTTCTTCAAATGTATATTTATTTATCTATTCTATAAGGCACTAATTTGTAGTTTATAAATCATATCCTCAAATAATGCATTTTAAAGTCTATAAAGTCCTAATATTTTTTTTCCATTTATGCAGTATTTGACTTTTGTATCTCCTAGGTGAAAGCACCCCTGACTTCAAGACCAGGTGGCCTACATCACACCTGTAACAAGGGCTCCTTTCAGAATGTTGGCTCATTTCAAGGCTGATTTCAATCGCCCCAACAGCCATAATAATCCCCATGTGATTCTGTGTGTGTTTGCCATTTTCTGTCATTCTTTCTACACCCTCATGTTACCTATTTCCAAATTTATATGCCATCTATTTCCTCAGTTGTTTTTCATAAAGACATTGGACTTAATTGGTCATGGCAAGCTGTTTTTTAGATGGCCAATTCTATTCAATTCATGTAATCATTCACAGGCAGGAGTGGGAACTCGATCAATACTTGCAGGAATAACTCAGCACACAGCTCAGCACATAGCCCTGGCCCCAGAGTTTACGTGTGTTATATTTGGCCCTCTAGACTCACGACTACTGTTGAAATTTTGATCCTGGACAGTCTAGACTCTTCTTGGAAGTTGATCCCTGAGTGTTAACATCTACCTGTAAAAGGAATACATTAATTAGCACTATTGTTCTCAAACTTTAGTGTACATGAGAATTACCTGGAACACTTGCTAAAACAAAGATATCTGGACCCCATCCCCAGAGTTTCTGTTTCAGTAGGTCTTGACAGTGGTGTCCGAGATTTTACTTTTGTGACAAGTTTCCAAGTGAGACAGACTCTTCTGGTCAGAGGACCACACTTTAAAAACCATTGTGCTATAATTTTCTGAACATTCCTTGTTTCTAATCCTATACCTACTATTCCCATGTATTTGGAAATGACAACAGCATCTTCCCACATACAAGAAGTCACCTCCGTGAGAGATTGGGGCCCATTAGCAAAACAACTAAGAGGACATCTATCAGCTGAGTTAATGTATGAGAATGTCTGTTCATGGTTATAAAGTAGTTGAGCAAAATCTTGGCTGAACATCATATTCTAGTTTTACCTTTTCCCCAGCCACTTTACACAAATTGCTTCACTGTTTTCTGAAATTGAATATTGTTGTAGATGTCAGCTTGAAATTTTCACCCACAAAGGTGACTTGTTTTGTCTGCTTGCATATCTAAGGAATGTTTTTTACACCTTTGAAATTCAGTAACTTAATCAGGCTATGTCTCAGTGTCCACTGTAGTATCATACTTGTAACTGAATGCACTCTTTTGAAATGGATATTAAGTCCTTTCTTTATTCCAGAAAAATTGTCTTCCATTTCATTATAATGATGTTTTTCCCTTGGGGGGTCACTAATTATCTTTACTCAGGGTCATCTTTGTCTGTTTCCATATCTATCTATCATCTTCCCACAATTGCTAAAAATCTCCGATTTTTTTCTCTGCTTATAAGGTGATTAACTCAAGCCCTTCACTATGATAGTAAGTTGATTTTCAACAGTATTTATTATTTTTGTATATGATTTCCTTTCTTTCCCCTTAGTCCTACAATGAAACTATTTTCAGTTTTAGTTTCTTACCACATCAATCTGTTGTTTTATTATCTTGTTTTTCAGTTGTTGGCCTTCTAATTTAGTATACTTGCACACTCCCTGGCCCCTTCAGTGCTTTTTGATACATGTTTGCCTTCTACCACAAACCTTAATTTATTCTATCTACTTTTCTGTAGTCTGAAGACAAAAGACAGATGCAGAGAAGGAGAGCTTGAGTGGTGCCCTAGGCAGCCTTTGCTGGAGTCCTGAACCATACTCTCCAAGCTCAGACTTTACTGCCAGGGCCAACTCCATTCAGGCAGGGGAGTATCCCCTTTGTCTAACCTTTAGCTCTTCACCCAATGTCATGAAGAACCCTGTAAAATAGCCTCTGATGAACCTCTTCTGAAATGGTGACTCAGTCAATGGGCTTCTCATGCTGTCTTTATACCCAGTCTTTCTGCTTCCTTCTTCATTGGTAAAAATCTCAGTGATACCTTGACTCCCTTCTCAGCACCATTTATGACGATGGTAGTGCATTAGGAACCCCATTGTGGAGAACCAAAAGGTTTGTTTTCTTTCTTTAGTTAAAAATTCACGATGTATATTACATGAGATTGTACCCCTTTCATTGCTCATTTGCTGATTTGAATTCATTATTATGAGCAATTACTTCTATGATCTGACTTCACAATATACATTTATCTCCCAAGGATCCATTTCTTGTAACTTTCTCCCCCTAGAATATTAGCTCACTGAAGGCAGGCTGTGTTATTTGTTTTGATTCATGAAAATATCATGTCTTATATATTGCACAAATTTAATTAACTAAATTTATTAGAACATAGGATTTCCTCAAATGTCTTTGTACATTGGATCTTTCTTCATCCTTCATACAACATGAGGACTATAGTTAATAAAAATGTCTTGTATGTAGGAGATTTGGCAAATGAGTACATTATAGCTGCTCCTGCTATGGGGCGGTAGTGGGGAGATGGGTAATTATGTGAGATGATGGATATGTCCATTTGTTCTATGGTAGTTACCATTTTGCTATATATACATGTGTCTCATCACATTATGTTTTATACCTTAAATGTACTCAATACATTTTACTTTTAAAAAAATCTTTGTACATGTTAAAACCACAACAGCTAGGTTATTTGGGAATAAAATTTAAAAGCTAGGAATTCACTGTGCAATAGTTTCAGGAGTAGACAAGAATAAATGAGCTCAATTGTGAAATATGAAGAATTAGATATTCAAATGTTTTCTAAATACAGAAGTACAATTTGTTTTTCAGTATTTTGATTTTAAAATGGTGGACATCTTAAACACAGTTATCCTTCAAGAGAATTTAGACCATGATTCTGTGTTTATATAATGTGTTACCACTAAATTATTGTTATTTAATTGCTCTGTACCTCAAATTCTTCCTTTGTAAAATGGAGATAACAATAGTACCTACCTAATAAATTGTTTCCTAAAATGAGTTAATATATTGTATGTATGTGTATACACACACACACACACACACACACACATAGTACTAACACACAGTGTTTAGATGTGTTTGCTATTGTTCTAGGAATGGAGCCACTGATTTGTCAACAATATGTTAAATGAAATTCCTGAAGAACAGCTTGCCATTTAGTATAAATGCTGAACCATTTTAACACAGTTTACTATTGCCCAAATATATTCTCTCTTCCTATGTGTCTCACTTTTAACAACAATAAAATATCCTATTCTCTACCTAAGCAGTCATCAAATAATTTAAATATTTACGAGAGCAATATTTGGCAATAATTATCACTTGATATTGATTTCCTGAACACATAAAAAATAGTAATTTGAAATGAAGAGTGAATCTTCCAGTACTGAAAATGTCCACTTAAGGAAAGCATGAGTGAACAGAGATGGACTGAGTGGTTTTAGTGGAGAATAAGTGTAAACTGATACAATATTAGAACCAAAGGTTATTCACTAATAATGCCTTGATACAAATAATATGGCACTTGTAGACACAGAGCTAGTGATTGTGAGATTAAGCATTATGTTTTGGAAATTTATGAAATATGGAATAAAACAGGCAAACTCTATCCAACATTTTCCAGAGTAATATGCATGGATGAAATTAAGTCATTTATAATTGACTGATAATACAGATCAATTACTTGTATAAACTTAATGAAGCATTATATTGGCTTTCACTCCCTGAGATACAAGACTATTTAGGACTGCCTCAGTGATTAAATATTTAACAAAAGACCTTTGGGGAGAATGAGGATATTTCAATACCATAATGAAACATATTCTATAAGCTGTACAAAATCTACCTGAGGGAGAGAGTGCCCTACAGTTATCAATAAATACTGTTTTCAGAAATTATTATACCTAATTGATATTTAATCAATAATAATAATTTTAAGTAAGATTAAATTTTCTGAGGGACCTGGATTGTTACATTTCACATTATTTTCTTAACAATCCCAGCATTTTTTTGTATATGAGATGGATAAATTTGAATAAAAGGTATGAAAATATAAACCCTCTAAAATTCTCTCTTCTCTTTTCCCTTTCCTCCTCTTGTTCTTTTCTTCCTCTCCCTTTCCTTCTCTCTCTCTTCATTTCTTTCTCTCTGTTTCTCCTGTTCCGTCTCTTCCCTCCCTAGCCCTGTTTCCTGGCTCACAAGAGACTATGTAATAGCCTGAAGATGAATAACAAGAATGCTGCTGAAATGAATTAGGAAGCTCTCTGTTTATCACAGAAAATGCTTCCACTTCTTTTCAAACCTCATTCCCTGGACCTGTTATCAGAAGTGTGGCTAATTTTTCAACCTCCTTCGAGATATACAGTGAGGAGAAAATAAATGCCATCTCATCATTCACCAATAAATATGAAGTGACCCTATTTTGACTTCAGAATTCTTACACTGATATATTTTTCTACCTGTTAAAATGATTTTAATGATTTTTAAAACTTTGATTTTCAGTGAATATTTTGCCTTGGCTTTTAGATCATGACAAAGTAACATTGTCATCAGAAAGTACAGGGTAACAATCTTATCAACGCGATAAATTAAAATACAGCTCAACAACTTCATTTTAAATCTTTAAACTACATTGGGCAACACATTTGCATTTGAGGCAAATGACTAATATTGTAGGTATTTGTATGATCTTCCTCTTCCTAAAAGTGATTTGACATTTTTAAACCCTCATATATTATGCCTATTAAAACAGAAATAGAAAAACAATATAGTTACAGCTATTAAACATTTAATTTCACTATGAACTTCTTGGAAATCTGGGTAAAAAGATATTACATATTTTTCATTGTCTGATAGAAGTAGCATATCAAATTTACATGAAGTCAAAATGTTTTTAATATTTAATTTAAAAGTTTGATTATTGACCTTACAGGAAACATGTAAGTACCATGGTTTTAAAATCAGTTTTAGTATCAAGACATAAGTGATTTTTGTTGTTGTTCTTTTATTTCTCTTGAATCTGAAAGCTTATTATTAAAATGTCATATGTGATGCAGATATGTGGCTAACTGATGGTCTTACTTGATAATTTAAATTAAAACCCGAGAGTCTCATAGAGTAGATGACTTTGCCTTAGAATGACTTTCTCAAAAAATTTAATTTAGATAGGAGCTAAGTGACCGGCAGTTTTTGTAAAGTCTCTCATGAAAACAATATCCCACGGTAGTTTTTCATCTTTGTTATGTTCAGAGCCTAGCACAAGGCTTGACATAAAAGACATTTATTAAATATTTACAAGCTGAGTAGTATTTGCTTTATTGATGCTTATTGATGGAAAATTGTCCTAGTCTAGAAATGGTTGGATTGACATTCACTATGAGAGTTTAAGGATCTGACAGGTGTTCTTCCTTAGGTGGGAGACCACTGCACTGCCATTGAAGGAAGGCCAAGGGGTTGCCAGAGAGGGACAACAGATCTGCTTAAGAACCTGAACCAATGCATACCTGAGATGCCAGCATTCCACAGGGCAGTGGATATAACGTTCAAGAGCGATGGTTACCAGCTCTGACTTCCTTGAAGGCTGTCAGGATGAGTTGCATGCATGCTGTATTCCCACCTAATGGGACAAGCTGACCTGCCTATTAGGGTTCTTTAGTTATCGACAGCTTGTACTTTGAAACCAGTGTTTAGAGACAGGGAATTATTGAAAGCGCTTGATCTAAAGTAAAATGTCATTCATTGCTGAGGCCATAATTATTAAATTTAAAAATTGTTTGAGTCACGAGTCATTTCTCAAAATTAGAGTTGATTGTTTACACTGAAACTGTAAAATAATCTATAAGATTAGAAAAAATTGGAGGAATATCTCAAGTAGTAAGACACAATTGGACATACCTATGTTTTTCCAGTAGTTTTATATAAATTTCAAATATACAGAAATATTAAAATAATGGTGCAATTAACACCCATATATTGATTTTATAAGTTCTACATTATTATTTTGTTACATTTGCTTTATCACATATCTATCTATGCAACTCTCTGTCTATATTTACATCATGTTGACTTTGATGCATTTATTAAAAGCTTGCTTAAGTTCGTATACTTTGTCTCCAAATATTTCTGCATGCATAGGATCAACTAGAATTCAATAATATTATGTGGATTTTTTGGGAAGGGATAGCTTCACATACAGTAAAAGTCACAAAACTTAATATCATCATTTGATGAATTATGAAGTATGTCACATTTATGACTATTAGATATACACTCAGAAAATATATATTTAACATTTTTATGACTGTCTAGGGACTATAAACAGATGATCAACAGTTTCTCTCATATTGATTTTATATATATAATGTTTATATATGTATATTGTTTGTATATATTAACTACATATATAATGTTAAAATGTCTTTAACATAGGCAGCTAGGAATACAATTATTTGGTTTATCCAATTTGACAAACAAAACAGGAGAGTCAATTAAATGTATGAGGAAAAGAAAATGTTACATTTATTGATTTGCAATGTCCATGTGTCAAATTATATTACTTAACATTGTACAGCCATAGCCAGAGATATTTGTGTGTGTGTGTGTGTGTGTGTGTGTGTGTGTGTGTTCAGCCAAGGAAATGAGAGAAACATCAAGTATAAAATTATATAAATAAACCAGTATGGTCAAATAGTAACAAGAAGATTAAGACTCCCTAGAAAATCACTCACATAATATATCTTTGTGTAATAACCACAGCCATAACATTTTGAGCATCTAATCTCAAGTTGCAGATAAAATTGCTATAATTTTTTGTGTGATTTATTTCCCTTGAAAAGTTTAGCTCAAGGGGTCATCTGCTCTAAAGTCATTGCTCCTCTTGGCTTTTTTCCTTATAATATTATGATGGGTTCACAAAACTAAAGGTTACCAACAATCTGGTCAATAATCACAAGTACATCGTTGATGTAAAAATTATCCCCCCTTCCAGACTATTATTTAGAAATTAATCTAGTAAAAGTTAACAGATGTTATCATATATCCCCAGGCTTTTACAAAGAGACACCTTCTATTAACAGCATTTTAAATATGCTATTCACATGTTTATTTTGAGATATACAATTTCTGATTCTGTATAACTCTAAAGCACAGGCACATGTAATTTAATAGGCAATGTCCTTTCCAACTTTAAAAAAAGTCACAATAATCCTAACGACATTTCTAAGATACTAACTAGGCACATAGTAAAAAAAGTAAAAAAAGAAAAAATAGTGCATATTGAATTAGAAGACCAAAACTCACGTTCTCGCATAGTTCTTGCTGCTAGGCTGTGTGGTCTCAGCAAAATCATTTCATGTGTCTGCGCTTCATTAATTTCACTTGTAAAATAAAGGTAATTGGCTAGAAGAAGTTTCAGGCTCTTTCCAATTCTGACGTTCTATTATTCTAAGAATAATTTGTATAGGCAGGCTTTCTTTGATCTTTTTTCTCTTTGGTAATTGTAATAGATTATAGTGCCATTCAGGGAAAGGCACTAAGAAGTTTTCAATGGCATTTTCTTTTTTTACCTAATCAGTAAATGCAGTAAAATAGGTTTATATTGGCTCATGTTGTGGACTTAATGCTAGCAACAGTTTTATGTTGGCTTGAGCTTATTCAAACAGGCATATTTAAGAGGTCTGATGCAAAATGGTGATTCCACAAGAAACATTTAAGTCAAGCAATTATAAGATATCCATATCTGTTTAAGACATATTTTGCCAAGTAGCTTTTCTTTTTAAATTGTTCATTGGCTGACCAACTATTAATCAAGCTTTCCATCTCCCAGTGTGGTAAAAGTCAAATGGATTTTGTCATCAGCTGAGCCATCTGTCTTCTCATACTGTTCTGTTATTTTTCTTTTTATTTTTGAAACTCTTCAACTGAAATTAGAACTGGAAGAGGAGGAGGTAGTGAACACAAGTATAACAGAATTTCATAAGCTTTGATTATTGTTCAATGCCCAGGCAATACGAGGTATAAATAGAATTTCAGATATGTTTGTTTTCATTCAAGAGTTTCTTTTGAAGTTTCCTTGGAAAAGTTCTATATACTCCTATGGTATAGGGGCAGGAAAATGTGTTTTCTTTAAGCTGAGCATGGTGGTACTAGGCCCTGTATACTATATATACATGAATTATCCTAACCAAAGCAAATAGAAGTGCTACTTTGGTGGCTGTTGTTTTCAACTGCTCTGGGAAAAGAGAGTGCCCAAGGCTCTCATCACAAGAGGACTGAGATTCCACGAAGTTCTAAAAATACTTCCTACCATTCTTTTGTCCATTTACCTTAAGCCAAAAGCTTATTTCTCTTGTCTTTATTGGGGTGAAGACACCTGAAATAAAATGTTTCAAATGAGAGAAAACAAGGGAGGGGAATCGCAGAGAGAAAGCAGAAATAGACTTTCTAATAAAGGCCCCTAAACCTATCTCCCATGTATTACTGGAAACCCTCTTACAACGTTATTGGCTGATAGCCATGTAGTCCGTTCTTAAGCATATACTGTGTGGGAGACTCTATTTTTCAGAGGGAAGCTCGTCTTATAATTGGGCTACATCAACTGTTAGTAAACTCACTTTCATGCAGGGCAGAAGTATATTCCCCTTGTTATTTTCTACCAATTGGTCCTGTACTGGCTTGTATATGTCTACTTTGCTTTATACTTGTTGCTCTTTCAACAGTTTGAAGATCATTCTTTCTGTTAGTCTCCTTTTCTTTACAGTAAACCTATGCAGTTCCTGTAGTGGGACTCTATGCTTTCCCAATTCTACAATCTTGTGGCTATTCTATTTTTAAAAGTCCTCACCGCATGTTCTCACTCATAGGCGGGTGTTGAACAATGAGAACACATGGACACAGGGAAGGAAGCATCACAAACTGGGGTCTATTGGGGGGAACTAGGGGAACTATAGGGAGGGACAGCAGGTGGTGGGGAGTCAGGGAGAGAATATGGGGAGAAATGCCAGATATAGGTGATGGGGAAGAAGGCAGTAAACCATACTGCCATGTATGCACCTATGCAACAATCTTGCATGTTCTTCACATGTACCCCAGAACCTAAAACGCAATAAAATATTTTAAAAAAAGAAGTCCTAAGACTTCCCAAGTTACCATTGTATCAAGTAACCTAAATGAGCTCTCATTTGTGTCGACTGCCCTACAAACTGATCACCTCTTTTACTGAGAGAGATTTTACTACATTAAACATTGAATGGAGAAAAATTATAGAGTTTTCACAGTAATTTTACAATAAATAAGCATACGTTAATTTTGTGATGACAAATAATTTTTTAAAAGTACCTGGGCACTGAATTTTTTCCTTCAAAAAAAGTAGAGAGCATTGCTAGCCTGAAAATCCTCTTTCCATCTGGTCTGACTTAACTGGTGCTTATGAAGAAATGATGTTAGATTTATTTTAGCATTTCCTGATTGATAGAAATAAATCTTGCTACGTATAGGTACTGTAAGCTCAGAGGCTTTTAATTTTTAAGCTGTGTTTTGTGTACTTTATAGTGACTCTTATGAGAAATCATTCTTCCGTTTCTTAAAAATAAAACAAATTTTTAGGTACAGTGACCTCAAACTCCTTCATATAAGACACTTCCAAGATTATTCTGTCTTGTTCTATCTAAAACAACATAAATAGTCTTGAAAAATACCTTTCCGTCAGTCCCAAGGATTAAATACAATACTTAAAATTTGAAACAGTCTAAATCTTCCATGGAAAAAAATGTGGCAGAGATAGAGGCAAAGTCCTGGAAGAAGTCTATCAGTGGAAGGCCATCAATAGATGGATCATACCTGAAAGCCATCGTATGTGTTACTCAACTTTGTGTTCTCTCGGCCTATGATAGGTGCTAGAGTCAACAAGCACTCAGAGGTAAGTCAACATATTAGCAGTGCAGGGGCAGAGGCTAGCAGATTCTGCTTCTCATCTTTACTGCCTTTTGATAAAACAACACAGACCCCTGAGTATTACAGTGCATGTACTAGAAAACACATTAGTAATTCAGGAAAACTGTTTTTTGTTATTTAACCACAAAATAGACAGTAAATATCATCTATATTGCTTTATAAATTACACACAGTGAAAGAAGAAGCTACCCAAGCTGCTGAATTATAACCACCCCCCACCCTTTTTTCAGACAGAAGAGACCTTGGAAACGATTCTGAAATCCCTCTGGGTTAGTAGAACATGGGGCAGAAGGCGGTTAGGAAATGGTATCATTTAATTAGATTTCCAATGATTCAGATGCAGTTGGATTGATCTCTACCTACTTGGTTCATGTGTCAAGTGAACAGAATCCAAAACTTTGCTTAAAGGAGACAGACATTCCTGACAGTTCCATTGTCCAGGCAATCTTTCAATAGAGTCCCTGGAGTGAAGGGCTGCTATAGGCATACCTAAAGGACTTTGAAGTTAAGTAATATATTTTTCTCAGAATTTCAACTCACCCCTACTTTTAAACATTGCAGGTCAAGGGAAATCATGCAATAATAAAAGTTGTGTATAATTTCTATATAATTAGAAAGCTATTTAAGTGTTTCTTGGAGGAGCTTATGATCCAAATTTGCGGTAGAGCCATAGTTTTTTCAAATTCATGAGAGTCCACAGTGATGTCAATGTATTATTTAATGATGGAGAGAAAAAATAATTAAAGCAGGCCAGGCATGTAACCACTTAATTTTGTTAGAACTAAAGATTTAAACATGGTTGTATATCATAGCACTATTTGGAAAACTGTAGTGGGTTACTAAAACATATTGAGTGTCTACTATGTGCAACCAAAAAAAATTAATGACCTTTTAATACCTAAAATAGAAATGTTATCTGCTTTTCTTTTCACTTCTATATATGTGATGGCTCACATGCTTTTACAGCATAAGATGACACTTAATAGCTCTTTCATTGAACTCATAACAATGTCCATTGTGTTACACACTCCTTCTGAGCAAGCTCTGCATTTATTACATACAGTATTTACATTTAATGTCTTTCAAAGTGACTGAAATAAATTATGTGTTAAATAAATGTGTATTCAATGAACAAACCCATGAATGAATGGTGTTTTATAGACTAGGCCATGTAAGGTCTGAAAAGGACATAAAAAATCAGATCAAGTTTAACTGCCTGTGTTCAGCATGAACAAATCCAGATCTACCACAATAAACAGTTATTTGGAGAACTTTCTTTAGTGTATTGATTAACACTTAATAGATAATTAATTAATTTGTATTTTTAGTCTATATTTTCATAAAGATTCACATTTCCTAAATTGATATTTAGAATCAACTCCTAATGCATGACATGAATTCCATACTAAGTTCTTCCTCCTATATTTTCTTGGATTTTATTTTGAAGGCTGCATTTCCATGACATGGAAAGTACAGTATGCAATACTGCACACTATAACTTTATTCTTAATTTATAAAATAAGTGTTCATCATGGCCATATTGACCCAACAAGCTCCTAAAGCAAGAAACAACAATAATAACAGGCATTCACTGAGAACCTTCTCAGAATAGCATTGAGAAAACTCACTAGAAAGAAATCACAAGGTCCCTTTAGTCTCCAAAGACTACTAGGTATGTATGTTTGATAATTAATACATTCCAAAAAACAAGGTAAAAGGCTTAGAAGCTGAATAGAGCTTTTGTTAGCACTTCTGGGCTAGCATGGCAAAATTGGAATTCAAGGCCTGCTGATAAGGGAATCCAATGGGTTGAAATCATGAAAACTACATTTTAGGAGTTATGCCAAATTAGAAATAAACTGGACCTCATATCTTAAATCATCTAATTCTGGAAGTTGAATTAAGATCACCAATGATTGCTATTCTTACTAACTGCTTGACAGAAGTAGGAATTGACAGAAGCTTATCAACATTTTATTTGTATAACATTTTTCTATAAAATATCAGTAACATGATAAAAATACTCTAAGAGATAAAATAAGGCAATAAAAATCAGAGTAGCCATACACAATATAAATAGAAACATAGGAAATGAAGATAATGTAATTGTCAGACATTAATGTAAAAATAACTACGGTCAGTATTTTCCAGATAATAAAGGATAAAGTTGGGGTAGATCGTGCTGATTCTGAGTAAGATAAACACACACTTCTCTCTGTCTCACTGAATTCATTAAAAAAAAAACTAGATAGATGCACAGAAGTTATTATTTGGAAACTCTGAAAATTAAATATAAGGAAGCAGATAAAGAAAGAATAGCACAATTTTATGTACCATTGAACCAGTGATATTTTTAATCATTTTTTTCCAACTCTTTTCCTACTCTGGTATACTCTGGCCTGAATTCAGCATAATCTGAAAAATGGAATTAAGCTTTACAGTGAAAAGAAAGATCCAGAAAAAAAATCAACTATTCTGACTTAAGGATTGGAAAAAGAAATGCTGAAAGCTCAGAAAAAAAGAGAAATACCAATTTTTTATTTATTTTCATTTTTTTCTGTTAGCTTGTAACTCTGCCTCCAGGAAATCCCTTAATGGGAATGATGATAACAGAAAAAGTAGCTGAGAACAGGTTACTCCAGAAGCCAAAATTATTTGTCATTAAGTATTTTGACATACAATAAGAAATTGTAAGGAAGGACAGAAGGATCATGTGTAGGTTAGAAACATAAAAAATATAAACACCAAAAAAGAAAAAACAAGTTTAAAACACACTAGCTAGTTCAAAAACTAGTAACAGATCAAAAGCAAACAACCAAAATTAAAAATGGAGAGGCAAAAAGTTAAAAACATACAGAAAAGTCTGGGTGTTGTGGCTCACACCTATAATCCCAGCACTTTGGGAGGCCGAGGTGGGTGGATCACCTGAGGTCAGGAGTTCAAGACCAGCCTGACCAACATAGTGAAACCCCATCTCTACTAAAAGAATACAAAAATTAGCTGGGCATGGTGGTGGGTGCCTGTAATCCCAACTACTTGGAAGCTGAGGCAGGAGAATCACTTGAACCTGGGAGGCAGAGGTTGCAGTGACCTGAGATCACACCATTGCACTCCAGGCTGGGCGACTAGAGCAAAACTCTGTCTCAAAATAATAATAATAATAACAACATACATAAGATAATATAAGACAATTTTGGGAGAATGGCAAAGTCTGATATCAGGTAACTGGAATCTCAGCAAGAAAGGAGAAGTGGCATTTGAGGAGATAATGCCTAGCAGATTTAAAAATAGTAATAGATAGCAAATATTATATTTAAGAAGTCTATAAAACCTAGGAGGTAAAATACAAAGAAGACCATTATAGTAAAACTGGTGAATAGTAAACAGGTTTAAAAAATGTTTTACCTTGTTTTAGAAATAGATGTTTTAAAATAAAAAAATTTTTGATAGATATTATCCCTGTTATAAGACTCAGAATTTCCAAGAGATGTATTGCATGGAATAATAGATAGAGACTCAGAAAGGACTACAGTGTTTATCTAGTTAACTTCTTAACTTATAAAGATAATTTAACCTAAAAATTAATTAAATCCATATCACAAAATGGAACATGGAAGGGGATAGCAGAAGAGATTAAATTTGACAGTTGAAGTTGGATCATGGAACTGTATCCAATCTTCTCAAAATGCTGAAGTAATGGTAGGGGGTTGGTTGGGGGGCTTGAGGTTAGATGCAGATAATCCTACGGAGGAAGAGGTTCAGTTTGGAGACAAAATAAAACATTGAGAAAATAACATGGATCATTTTCCTTACAAAGTAGGTCATCAGCAGGAAAATCACTTTATCTACTTTTGGAGGAGATTTTTGAACATTACGTTGCTTTATACAACATAACCAAATTAAACGTATAGCATTTTAGGGGCAAGAACTCTAAATATTTTCCACATATGTCACATTATCTTCCTGAATGTTCCAGAGATTTTTGTAGCATTAAAATAAAATTTAAAAAAAAATTACCAAATCTTTACACAATTCTTAATAAAAGTATTTTTAAAATTTTAAAGGAAAAACTTATAGTCAATCAGAACAAAAGAGATTTTCTTCATAGGAGAAAATCATGAACTTTTTATCAGAAACAAAACCATATGACAATTGTCCAAGTTTGGGTTCAACTGAAGCAGACAGTGAAAGAGAGTTTGGAGTGCAGGATATTTACTAAGAATAAACACTGATATTATGGAAATGAAAGATGGAGTGGACGGAGAGAGAAATTAAGCTGTGATGCTACCCTAAAAATGCTTCAGCCAACCCCACTGGAATTTAGGAGACTATATGGCCCATGAGAGTTGTCCTGCCATAATAGCTAGGGCTTTCTGTACCTTACCACAATTTTTCATGGAATATGGGCCGTTGCAGGAAAGGAAAGCCCTTAGGTGAAGTGGATCTCTGTAGCTGAATAAACTCTGATGTTTCAGACAGCTAGAGGCTGTCTTTTGGCAGCAGAGACGAGTCCTCCCTTGAAGTAGGTATTGGTATCTAGCCTTATTTTCCTAACAATATTTCCTCACTGTGCTCAAATTCCTTTTTCACATACATTTCTAAAGTAGCTTCTTCTGGATTCTGGTTATCTTATGTTCCTGGGGAAATCTTTGAAGAGCAGTAGTAGAAGCAACCAGTGTTGGGTTCTGGACCTGTACGTTAAAGGATATGATACAGGCAAAGATAAAGAGGAAGGTTTTGGCAGTGTCACCCTAGTTAACCCAATAAAAACAATGTTACAAAGGTGACAACTCTTGCAATCTACCCATACTGTAGATTGCAAAAGTTTTTACCTTGTCTTCACAGATCAAAAAGATGTAGTAGTGGAGGTATCTATCAGTTTTAACTCACTACTCTAAGCCCTGTGGTTTCTGGCTAAGGAAGACATTAAAATCCAACTCACCCAAGTAGTATGCTCAAGTTTCGCTGCCATGTTAGATGTATCAAGAGTCTGTAAGAATTATTAAAAGATTGGGTAAAGTGCTCTGTGGTAGAGGCAATGTAGATGGATGTAAAACAAAATCTGAAGATCTTTGTATCCTATGTTAATGCCTACCAAAGAATACCCTTGAAGAGGCACTAGTCCACCAATGAGCCCGTTTACATCAGCCAGCCTCAGTGAACAGCTACACCAATGCTGGCATGATGGACATATGAAAAGAATGACCATAAGTAAAGAGAGAGGCTATGTATGAGCCCAATGGCAGAAGGTTGATGCAGCTATTGCTATCCTAGAATATCCAAATGGCCACCAGTGGGGACTTGAACTGATCTCCCAATATGGTACCATTCCTTGAGGACACCAATGGACTTCACAACAGAAAATTGATTATGTTGGCCTGTTTCCATGTAATTAATTCTGTAATTTGTTCTAATCAGAGGAAAAAAACATATAGTCTAAATATGGGGATAGTGTTTTCTACCTATGTGGCCTCAGGCAGCACTACTAACTAAGGAAGTATGGAATGTTTGATGATCTGTAAGAATGCGGTATCACATGACATATTTTAAGAATGAAATCTCACTTTACAACAAAGGGGGTGTGGGAGCGGGACTGTAATCATGGAATCCACTAGAAATATCACATGTCACACCACTCAGAAGCTGTCAGCCTAATGCAGTATTGGATCAGTTGAAGCACTGGCTTGGAGATGATATTCTATGTGAATGGACTACCATTCTCCAGAATACAGAATACACATCAGGTCAACTAAAACAAGAGACCAGAGCAGAAATCTGTAAAATATAAAATACTCAAGCAATAGCAGAAATCAATAAAACAAAAGATCCTTGTTTTGAAATAAGTGACAGTAATGAAACTCCAACCAGATTTATCAGGAAAGAAAGAGGCATGAAGCAAGTTACCAATATCAGAATGATTGAGGGAACATAAGTATAGATCCTAAAAGGACAGGTAGAAAATGTTACAATTTTATGCCAATAAATTTGACAACTCAGATGAAATGAAAAAAAAAATCGTTGAGAGAAAAAAATTATCAAAACAAACTCAAGAATAAATAGAAAGTCTAAATATTCCTATATATTCCTACATTCCCACATATATAGAGAGAAGGTATAAATTTCATAATTAAAAATCTCCCTAGAAAGAAATTATCTTACTCAATTGGTTTCACGGTAAATTCTGTGAGACAGTTAAAAAAAATTACCAACTCTACATAAACTTGGAAAATGCTGGAAGAGGGAACACTTTCCAAATAATTCTTTGAAGTCAGCATCACCCTGGTAGCAAAACCTGACAAAGACATTACAAGATAAGAAACTACAGCTTAATATGTTTAGTGAAAACAGATTAAAAAATACTTAACAAAATATTAATAAGGAGTATTCGGTAATATTTCAAATGATTAATGAACTAGATGAAATGTGGCTTATCTCAAGATTGCAAGGTTGTTTTAACATGGAAAATCATTATAATTTTTCAAAAAGGAAAAAAAAATTTCAGTAGATAAAAAATAAACTTTGACAAAATCAACACCTATTAATAATGAAACTGTTCAAAAAAAACACACACACAGAAAACCAAAATTTTTCAAGTAGATACATGATAGCTATGAAAAAAAGCCAGTATCATACACAATCTCCAAAAACTGCATCAGGCACAAGACAAGGATATCTGCTCTCACTACTCTTATTCAACATTGTACTGAAGATCTTATCCAATGCAATTGGAAAAGAAGAGAAATTAAATGCATATAAAAATAGAGAATAGGAAGTATTAAAACTCTTCATTAGTAGATGATATGATTGTGACTACAGAAAATCCAAAGGAATCTAGAAAAAAAACTACTAAAATGTAAGCAGAGCAAGGTCACAGGACAGAAAATTAATATATAAAAATAAATTGTATTTGTATAACTGTCAACAATTGAAATTGAACAATATGTACAATAATATAATAAGATCACAAAATACTTAGGAGAATTTAACAAAATATGTGCAAGGCCTATCTCAGGAAAACAAAAAGCAAAATAAAAAATCACTGGTAGAAATTAAAGAAGACCTAAAATGATGGAAATATATGCCATGCTTGTGAGTTTGATGACTCAACAATTTTAAGATGTTATTTTTTCTCAAATTGATTAATAGAATTAATGTAATCTAATTTACAATCTCAACAGGTTTTTTTTTTCTTTAACAATTGATTAATTCTGAAATCTACAGAGGCAAGCAAAAGACTTTGAGTTGTCAAAACAATTTGAGGATTTATACTATCTGATTGACTTACAGAACTTAAGACTTATGGAACTACAGTAAGAACTACAGTAATCAAGATATTGGGCTATGGGATATATATATGATATATGATATATATATATATATATATATCATATATCATTTGTCTTTCATAATACACATATCTTAATGGGGCAGAATAGTCTAGAAATAAGGCAATTATTTTTGGCCAAGGAGTCAAGATAAGTGAATAAAGAAATAATTGCCTTTTCAACTGAAAATAAAAAAGCTGAACATATTCATTCTAAGTAATTCAGCAGCTCCAGTCTTAGATATTATATATAATTATCATATATATAATTATATATTATATACAATAAATCTTGATTACTGTAGTCCTATAAGGTTTTCAATCAGACAGTATAAATTCTCCAACAGTGCTTTTCTTTTTCAAGATTGTTTTGACAATTCCAAGACTTTTGCTTGCCTCTATAGATTTTAGAATTAATCAATTGTTAAAGGCAAAAACTGTTGAGATTGTGAGATTACATAGATATATATATGTGTGTGTGTGTGTGTGTGTGTATATATATACATTATACATATATATACACACAAACCAAATAAAAATGCACACACAATATATATATACATATATATTATACATATACATGTATAATATATACATATATATATTATACATGCATATATACATACACATTTTATACATATATACATATATGTATTATGTATATGTATAATATACGTATATACATATATGTATACATATATAATATACATATATATTATACATATACATACATACATAATATACATATATACATACATAATATACATATATATTATACATATGCATGTATAATATATACATATATATATTATACATGTATATATACATATGCATGTATAATATATATATGTATACATATACATACATATATGTATACATGTATATGTATACATATATATATATACACACACACCAAATAAAAATACACACACAAGTTTAACCAAAAGACATAAAAAAATGTTCACAGAAACTATTTAATAGTCAAAAACTAAAAATTCCAAAATGCCTATTTGTAAGGGAGAGGGTAAATTTGATATATTTGTTTACTGAAAAAAACCATTTTTACAGGAAACAACATGGATGGATCAAAAACATGATACTGGGTGAAAAAAATTCTATATGCATTTTAAAACCAGTGAAGGAATCAAATGATAATAAAGGTCAGAATATGGTAAACTTGCAGTGCAGGTAATAGATGAGAGGAAACACAACAGAGGTTTCCGGGGACCATCAGTGTCCTCTTTCTTTATCTGACTTATTATTTCCTGAGTGTTTTAGCTTTGTGAAAAATTTGCTGATGTGTACACTTATGAATGATGTTCTCATACGCATATTATAATTTAAACAAATGCTAAATCATTTGTTTTTAGCATCATCTTTCATTAGACTAATATGAGATTCTAAATAACTTTATTTCAAAAATAGTTATTTCTCTTGTCATTTTTTTAACTTTTAAGTTCACAGCTACATGCGCAAGTTTGTTACACAGGCAAATATGTGTTGGGGGGTTGTGCAGATTATCACTATCCTTCTCACTTGACTGTTTTTACATTCACATTTTAGGGGAACTTTTAATATCATCTTTTACTTTTCATGATTCTCTTGTTCCTGAAATGGCAACTGAAACCATGTAGCTCTATTGGTAATGAGCAATTTAGCATTACTTATTACTTCTGTGTTTTGACATTACATAAAACGTATTTACAGAATATAAGGCAAGGCAAAGTTAAGTAAGGATTCTTCTTTTTAGATTTTCTCATTTCATCCTGAGATAAATTTAGACAAGACAACTGTCTCACACTAAGAAGCCAACACACTTTGCATTCATGAGTATTTTAAATAATGAAAAGACAAGAAAAGAATGTGATCAGATAATGTCACCAGTGCGACTTGCAAATTTGTGGATGATCCTGAATTTGAAACAAGAAATAGAGTATCAAAGACAATGGAAAATTTAATCTGATGTGGAGTATGTGGAATCACTTATATACGTGGTTATAAGGTACAGATAGAGTTCACAAAGATGGCAAGTAGACTTGGAAGTGCTGGAGTAATATCATACTCTGGTAGGTAAATAGGAAAGCAGATTAATATACTGTTAAGGAAATAAGTGGAAAAGAAAAAGTAAGTAAATCATATACTAAGGTGCTCAGGTCTCATCTACACTGAAACAAATGGCCAAGATAATATTGTGGGAGAATATTCAGAACAAAAATAAAACCCTAAATAAAGATGTAACCAAATTTACTCAGTTTTAAGAAACAGTTTTATCTTCTCAGACACAGCTTTGAGATTTAAATTTACTGTTTCAGAAAAATAGAAAGATAATAAAATTTATGATGACTTTATTTACATTTATATATAAACTTTGTGAAAGGTTAGATAATATCGATTCTCCAGTGAACTGAAGAAATGAGGTCAAATTGTGAAAGTTTGCAATCAACACTGTGGAGAAATAATCAATAACCCAGCTCCTACCTCTCAAACTGTTATTTCTATTAATGTGATTCAGTTCATAGAAAGAAGAACAAGCACACTTCATTTAACACCGAGCTTTGTTTACTTCTAAGCTGACAGCAAGTGTGTAACTCTGATAATATTTTTAATTCCCTTTTAATTTACATCACTTATGTACAATCCCCCAGGTTCTTTCTCCCTCCAGAAAAGAGTAATTTGGCTGGTTAGAGATTATCTTTTTTCCTAACAATTCATATTTTGGGCTTTGGTTTGTTAATAAGATGTATACCATGAAGAATTCTTATTAACCTTGAAGGAAGACTGTGAAAGGTACCAGATGCTATATTCTAGGTATGCTGTCATCTTTTAAGAGCAAAAATTAATTTTGGAAAGAATTTTATTGGAAAATTTTAGGACATATATTTTATAATTTTTAATGTCATATATTTTATAATTTTTAATGTTATGTTTTTGCATATAATATGGGTATTTAGTATATAGACATCAAGATACTTGAAACTAATTGTTGGATTTATATAGATATCGATATGGATGTATATGATAGGTATTCACATTCTGACTTATAACTCTTCATATGTAATTTTTACTTATATTTTTGGAGGCTATTTTTTGTCTGTTTCAGTCATGCAAAAGATTTTCTTAAGTCTAAGTTTTCTTTCATGTGTTTGATATGTGTTTTAAAGAACTATTATTCATATTTTTTTCTCTGTCTTATGTAAATTCTTTATTAGGTTCACAGGAAGCTGCTTTACCTACAGAAAATAACTGTATGGAGGGCAATAAAAATTAACCCCTCAAAACTCAGAGAAATGTTAACTTTCAAAGTTAATTTTGAGTCACAAAATCTAGTTCAGTCAGTCATGTTATGTCAAAGATAGGAAAGAAGAGTATCTACACCGTGTGTGTGTGCGCGTGCATGCGTGTGTGTGTGTGTGTGTGTAGACAGATATAGATATCTCTATCTATTAGGAATTTATCCAAAATATCACTAATCTGCATTTAATTCTAACAAATGAGTCTTTTTTTTTTTCTGTTGTCAGGTAAACTTCTTCTTTGGTTTCTAGGTCCTTTCAAACTGACCTTTGTTAGCTAATTCTTGTTCATTTAGCAAAGTAGTTATTGACAACTGCTCATTAGTTGGACAGTGCCTAGTACCCAGAGGATATTAAAGCAGTTATTAGTTGAATGGGTGAATGAATGAGTAATGAATTAAATGAAGAAAAACCATTAGATTTTGGGATTACTATTGGAGGTAGAAAGGTCAATCAGCAAGAAACCTAACCTGTAGAGTCTGTAGTCCAGCAGGTTGTCTGTGACTATGGATAAGCTCTAGCTCAAGAGCTCAGAAACTTCAGAGAAGGAGGAGCTCATTTATTGCTCTGGGGTGCAGAGAAGACTTCATAGAAGATATACAATTTAAGATTAGTCTTGCTGCTGAGCAGATTTAGGCTGTGTGGAGAGAAAGCAAATAGAATTTGGTGCAATGAGAACATGAGAAAAAACACGGAATCAGAAATATTAGAAAAAGAAACTCCAAATAAATAATTTATTTGAACACACATTGGCAATGGGAATGAAAGGTAAATTAATAAATGTTTATCGATGGATAAATAGGGAGATGTCTTAATCATCAAACCAAAGGGGAGGGATTTTTTTCTGTAGTCAATGGAGAACCACTATGATTTTAGGATAGGAGATGGAAGGAGGATGGTTGACACAATCAGCTTCTACTACTATGAGGTTTTTAAGTAAAAGGCATTTTAACTTCATAATATCTAGTTGTAAAAGATAAAAATTAATTTCAAAAAGAGAATTCTCAATTTTCTGTCATTCCAATCAAGAATCAGGAGATAGAAACAGTTCTTTAAAGAAGTAAAGGTTAAATAATCAGAATTCTGATTTGACCTTTGCCCCAATCAGTTCTGTGACAATAAATAAATAATTCCATACCCCATTATGTGCTTTTGTAAATGAGAAGATTAGACATATAATCTCCTAGATGTTTTAGATCAATTTTAATACTAATACATTCTGTTTTCAAAATCCTATTATAATTCTTAATCCATTGTCTAAAAGCACCTTTTTGCTTGACTCTGACGTTTGCCAAAATTATTCAAATATGCTTTTGTTTATAGTACTATAAGGTTTTAAAAATGGACTATATTCTCAATAGCTTTTTTTTTTTTTTGGCAAAACAAAAATAACCCATACTAAATTTAACTAGAAAGATTATACATGTTTAATGGCCATTGGACTCCTTTCCTTAATTAAAAGTGAAATTTGAAAATGTTTAGAAAATTGATTTACTCATTTTGTTAGTTTTCAGAAACTAGAAATGTTTTTAATTGCCTTGAATGCCTGGCTACCTTGTAACATTCAACATTGAATTTCTCCTGGCAAAATTCAAAATGCTTTGAAATCTGCTTGTAGACAAAGATGCCCAGGGGAATCCTATAATTGTATGTATTGTAGCAGGCCCACATATTAGTTTATAGAACTGCTTCTCAGCTAAGAAGCCTCATGACCTGAATTGCAAGGGCAATTCACTACAAAATTCCATGACTCTATAGTTGTCTTTTATGCCAAATACCTACTTACAATCAAATTTAGTTTTGAAGACTTTTGAAGAATTAAGAAGCCAGTGTCATTTGCTTCACATGCCATCTTCAGTAAGCCATTGTCAGTGTTATTTGAATATTTGAATTTCAATATGAAACCTTGTATATTACATTTTCTTTATCTTAATTTCCCCTTAAAAGAATCAGTGGGATGTCTTCTGCCTGCAGAACTCAGTATAAGGAAGATATGGAGATAGACTGAGCAAATCCCTTAATCTCCCAAGTCCTTTGTTTCTTAAACTGTAAAATGGGCAAAATGAGCTAGACATGCCTCCAAGGTACATCCCATGGAGCTCACTAATTCATTATAAGTTTTTACACCTCACTTTGAAAATATAATATACCATAAAAATGCTAAATATTATTATTATTCAGAATGAGTATTTTCTCTAAATTTACTGTCATATACTCAATTGAATGCTAATAATGTTAACTCTGGGATACAATTTCAATTATTCATGAGAGTAGCATATATAATGTGTTGTGGTGAATATGCTGGGCAATGTATTTTCACCTATCATTATGATGCTTTCTGACAAAAATTCCCTCTCCAGGTAATGTGAAATGAGATGCTTTAGGCAGCTATTTCTTTTAACAACTCTTCATCTGATATACAACTTTAGAGGAAAGTTTCTGCAATCTGTGTCAAACTTCTTGTCTTCAGGGAGTCCAATTCACCTACATCAAACCTTCATATTCTCAGATGAGTAGAAAAAGCTGGAAGGCGAGAGGGCTTTGCAGAGAATGAAAAAGAAAGTGACATAAATCTAGAGAGAGAAGTCAAACATGTCCTAACGGGGTTGAGCATAGAAACTCATACCTAGGAAATGAAATGAAATATGCATGCTATGGGTAATTTATTTTTATACGAAAGAACCCTCAGTATTCTGAATGGTTTGAAACTCTCAATTAAAAATTGGCATTAGGAAGATGCCATGCTTTTTAGATAAAAGTGAAAGTGTTAACGGTAATCAAAATGAAGCTACAAAACAGGTAAATGAAGAAAGTAAAGAGTAAATTTGCATATGAAGACATTACTTTATTTAAAAAATTGTTGTTTATGGAACTCTTCAGAATTTAGTGTTTTAAAGATAAGTACTGTTGACTACATGTGTAAACAACATTAATTATCCTAGAAGTAAAGCTGTGACAATTATTTTCCACTGGACATAAAGGTCCATATTTGTAAAGTGATTCCAGATTTATATTGTGATCTACTTGGAAGTTCATGAGGAAGACAATCAGCTCTATACACAAGTGAAGGATTCAAGAAGTCAAAGGCACTGGCTGCTGTAAGATATTTCTCTAAGGCCTAGAGAAATACATTTTTAACTGAACATCAAGTTTAACATTACTCCCTTAAGTAAAACCCACTGCTCTTTCATATAATGCTATCAAGAGCCACTTAAAAGGTAGTGATTACCAAGATTGGTTCATTCATTTTGCTTCTTAGAATTTTTGAAAAAGATTATATAAAACAAAATTTTCATAGCAAAATTATTTATTGTGGTAAATTCTGGATATAGTTGTAAGTTTTCAAAAACAGTAAAAGAGGATGTTGTGTAATCATAAAGGCAAAACAACTATGAACTATGAAGAAATATTGAAAGTAATAATTTTAAAATTTGAAAATTATGATTTATATATGTATATACATATGTTTCAAATCTATAATTATATACACTCAAACATATGGAAAATTTAAAAAGTAAAACTAAATTTTGTTTAGGAATATATAAAATTATGGACAAATTATAGAGTCTGTGATGCTTTGGAATTTTAATTCTGATGTTTCATGAAAAAAAAAATTAAGGAATTAAAGACCCACTTCACACATTAGTACACCAAGATAAATGCATTTTTATTAATCGAGGTGGGTATGTTGGATTAGAGTGTAGAAAAGTTAATTATATATTGAGTACCTTTGTGTATATATTAAGTACTTTTGTGTCAGACACAAAAGTGATTTAAACTTTTATCTCTTTAACTTTTCCAACAGTTTTAAAAGAGAATTGCTAGTATTCTTACTTTTAGATAAGAAAGCTAATAGTAAAAGAGCCAACCCACCCTGTTTAATGTTCTAGAGGTGTCAGAATAGTTCAAACTGAAGTCTCTCTGACTCATGTACTTTCCATACCATCCATGTTTCTTTCTCCTGTTTTTGACATGCCTGGAAATGTAATTTTAGATGGTATCTACAGAAAGATAGACGATGATCGGTTGAGGTACAAGATGTGATATGGTGCCATCATACTGTAGAGGGAGAAATGATAGGGAATGATGCCAAAGGTAAATTTTTACTAACTCTCAATTATATTTGTTATCATGATTTCAAATTTTTAATCCATTGACATGGGATAAAGTACTCAACCATTATACAAAATCAAAGTAGATATTTTAATTCACAAGAAGTTTGGTTCAGCTGAGATTCAGAAGCAAGTTTATTCTTCCTTCCTGGAGAGACAGGTGCATGAAATTCAGATTAATTATTCTAGCTGATGCCTGGAGGGGAACATTTCTGATCTAATATCTGGAAGCATTTCTATTATAAAGAGCTGCTGCTTTATAGGATTGATTACTTGGCAATAAAATAGAGGGTAGAAAGTCAAAAGAGTGACAAAAAGGTGATACACAACACAGGAATATGGTCATTGAACATTCAGATTTGCAGGTATTTAGAATTCCACATTATACAATACACGGATAACTGCATGATGTAGAATTATGATTTAAAAGAAACTGATAGAAAATTCTTATTGAACTATCAAAAAATATTAGGCACATTTGTACCACTGATCCTTTCTACTAACCTCTCTGAGAATGAGAACCTTTACTTTTCCTAAAAGAAGAGAAATATTGAGATGGGAAATAAATGAAAAGGGAGCAACATTGAGCATCCTTAAATATAAGCCAAAAGCTTCCCTTTTGAGAGAGACTGGGTACTTGCACCTGATGAGACAGATACATTAGGTACAAGTACCTGTTCTCTCTCATCAAGGAAGCTTCTGAGAGAGAGAAAGGAAACATCTTTTACAATACACCAAGGCAACTGGCATGAACCAGACTGTCCAGGGACACTTGTCTACACTGGCCATGTCTGAGACATTTGTGCTCTTAATTGGCGTGATTCCAGATCTTGCATTCATGATCTGGAAACATGAGAATGAAGGGCCCCTGGCACTTAGGAGTTAATGATTCTAGCTATATTCAACACGTATTGCTTTCATCTTGCTATCAGTCAAGACAAGACTTAGGAGACCTATCAACTCAGAAGCTGGTGGGGATTTTTCTCTCTTCTCAAAGCCACTTTTCTTTCATCAAGGTGACTTTGCAGTAGCACCAGAGACTAAGGTTGGATGGATGAAAATTGATCTTGTTATATCACCAGTGAAAGCAGTATAGAAGTATACTTATAGAGATATGGATGGTCTTGAAAGGGTATGAGGGCAGATATAATTAATGGCTAAAAACAATGTTTTAAATTCCACAAATCAAGTTTTTATTTATGTTCCTCTTTTGAAAGATAGCCATTTACAACCTTGCAAATATTCTACACTCTAATTTTAATAATGAATATTTTAATATGTTGCTCAATTTTGCTTCCCTGATCATAGAATTTTTTTTTAAACTTGTGAAATTTGGATATTACATGGTTGTCTTGGGGTGTTAATGAAACAGGCGATCCTAATTAACATGTATTTCTAACTAGGGCAAGGGGATAATTAATGCATTAGTATTCTTCTCTCTCTTTACCACCTGCATGGATTTTAGCCAAGATGTATGCACATATAGATAATATGGCTTTGAAGTAATTTTCAAAGAACACTACATAACTATATACATTTTAGTTTAGCTTCCTAATACATTATTTTTAAACTTCACCAACTCCTCTCACTATTTAACCCATAATCTGATTTCAGGACTAGTTGCATGAATTTTTTTCAGGAAAAGCATTATTTTGAGTAACTTTAATCTGCTTTTCCTACCATTGGTTTACTTCAATTCGTTCTGCTGATCATATTCTGAAATTTAAATGACAGGACTTTTATTTTATTTATTTATTTTTGAAATGGAGTCTTGCTCTGTAGACCAGGCTGCAGTGTGGTAACACAATCTTGGCTCACTGCAACCTCCACCTCCCAGGTTCCAGTGATTCTCCTGCCTCAGCCTCTCAAAAGCTGGGTTTACAGGTAGGCACCTGTAATCTTTAGCTGACATTCTTTATAAATATTTTTTTCTTTGTGCTTTTAGCGTATGCATATAACGTAGCCACTGATTTTCAAAAAAAGAATTGCGTTATTAGGGATTCAGAAAATGCTAGTAGGCCAGCATTACTTCTCAGAAAGAATATTAGAGCAGTTGCACTTAGCTGAGTACAGAGATTAGCCTATCATATATATGTTAGCCTATCATATATATAAGATAGCTTACCTAAATGATATATATTATGATATATATAAGAAAACCTACCTATATAATATGTATTATGATATATACAAGATAGCCTATATATATGATATGTATTATACAACTCTATATATATGACATGTATTATGTCATATAATATGACATATATATGATATGTATTATGATACATATCATATATAATGATATATATGATATGGTACACATATCTATATTATATTGAGAAATAAGTATACATATGTGTATATATGTATGTATATCCATACAAGAACACTAGCCTGCTTTTTTTGAGAGAGCTCTCCTTCAGCATGGGCTAGGAATGCAGCAGGAGAGACTAAGGAAGTGTTATCCTCAGTAAAACTAACAACTCTTTTATTTTCTATTTTTGGGATAGTTGGAGATCTAAGTTATGTTTCAGTTCTTTCTCACTCTATCCTTTTGTTTTCTGGAGGATGGGTATATTAGGACTAGGGAGACTATATAACTTATCTTTCAATATACTAAGGCAACTGGCATAAACCAGGAGAGTTCCAGGAAAAGAGGAATCTGTGATTGTAATATCAATGGCTGACTTTATATGAAATCCAACTACATCTTATCATCTGACAGATTACTTTTATTCACAAATATTCTGACTTCTGGCTGTGTTTATGGCATTTTCCAATTTGTAAGATTAGCTGATTTTATGTTTACTTCAGGACATCCAGCCAATATGGCCCCTAGATTTATAAGTATTGGCTTTGAGCTCACAGGTGTCTTGTTTGGTAATAATAAGAAATATTTATGACCTTTCCTGTCAAATGTGGCAAGTTATTACCTGCAAATTGCCAGATGCATTGTTTAAAGTTTCCAGATGGATCAATGTTCAGCTGCTGTTAGTATAATTTTGTGGTATGGGCTGTCCTATCATTCCTGAAAAATATTCTCTTCCAGGTGGCAATTTCTTTTCTTATTCCCAAATTACAGAAACATTTCAAGCAAGCCAATGAATGGCTTATTGTAAGAGTACCACTGCAGTACTAGGGGACTAATGTGAAGAAAATGTCCCACATGCCTTTGCCATTGGATCTATATTTTGCTCTAAGTAGTGAATTAGCTAGGTGGAAAGATGGATTTAAAAACTGTGTTCTATTAATTTTTATCACCATGGGGCACTGCAAAATTGAACACTGAAGTTGAACATCATTGCTTTAGGCTGGTTCCTTCTCATTCTTTGGGTCTCAGCACAAGTAGCAGAGATAGCCTTCCTGAGCACACTCTCTAATGGGGCCTTTCTCATGTAATCTCTGAAAATACACATCATCATTTAATTTCCAATATAAAGTTATTTATAGTACTATGATCATGTATTTAGTTTAATTGCATGTCATTTCCTAAAGAAACTTAGGCCACACTAAAGGCAAAGGGAAGAGATTTGAAGCGGGTTCTGGGAACCTGGTTGTTGAGATCGTGAAATACAGTAGAAGATCAACAGCATGTGTGACATGAATAACTAAATGAGTGAATGACTGAATCAATGTGATGTTTTTCAGAAAGTCAAGGACATACTTATTTGAGACATTTTACTTTCCATTGTGATAGGGTTTCCATGATAACTTTATATATTATTTTTCTATTTGATTCTATCCTTCTCCTTTTATTATCATTATATATATATATAAACTCTCTATATATACAGATATATATATATATATAACTCCATATATATATATATATAACTTAGATATTAAAATGCTGAAAGATGGAAACTTTCAAAGCTGTAGTCAGAATCATCTCTCAAAAATTTGGTGACCACAGAAGCCAAACAGCCAAATTGTAGCCACTCCCATGGTCCACATGAAAGAGAGTCTGCTGCTACTACTAACCCAGCTTCCTGGCCACAGCTGACTGGACAGTTGTAACATGTAGCCCATAAAAAAATTCATACATAGGTTTGCCAGTAGCCTTCATAATGGCAGAATGCCAGAGCTCTGCTAAAATAAGGAAGACGGTGATTAAATGGAAAATCAGATAGGGGAAACAGATGACTGGGTTTAAATGGGAAAGTAAAGAGGACCAGTTGATTGGTATTGACAGAAGCAGACGAAAAGCAGTGAAATTCTGCTGCTGAGGGATTGATAAAATAATGTATTCATCAGAACTTTCAAGGATCCTGGGAACCTATCATGAGGCATGGTTGTCCTGCAGCTCCTGTTCTTCCTGGGAGGCTCAGATATTTATATTTCACTAGGTTTCTCTGAGACCTGACACATGTGCTCCTGATGTATCCATACAACAAATTTTCTGTTGTTGAAATAACCTGAATGACCCTCTGCTTCTCATAAACAGAAGAGTGTTATGTAATTCTAAATAATATAAAATCTCTCCCTAAGTTATATTTGACCTAAAAATTATTTCTGTAGCTTACATATGAAAAATGGCCATCAGACATTATGGGAAATTGGTACATTTTAAACGTTTTGATGTCTTATCATAAGTGTGATTGGAAAGCTACCACTCAATCCTGATTTCATCTTGGAGAAGGAAAAATGAAAATGTCACTTTTTGCATTCACCCAGTGAACTAAGGATAGCAATTCCCACTGCCTTTCTTTCCTCTTCTTCTGCTGCTTTCTCCTCTCTTCCACTCCTTTTCTTCCTCCTCTTTCTCTTCTTTTTCCTCTTCCTGTTCTTCCTACTGTTTTATGATCTCCTCTTTCTCGACTTTCTCCTCCTCCTCTCCCTCTTTCTTCCTCCCTTTCTGATTCTATCCTATCCGAATACTGAAACTACTGTTACCGTGTTATGAATCTCAGGCTACTATCTGCAGCAAGAATTAACCTAGAAGGTAATGATGCAAACAAAAAGTTACATGCAAGATTTGTTGCAGAACATTCATATTCAGAAAACAGACTGTATATAACGTGTGTTTGTGTTTCATGTATGCCCTTGTACATATTGCCAAATAACTAATTCTGAATATTAATTTTAAATGTAGTAAAATAAAATTATTACCATCTACATTTTTACTAGTGTATCTTTGGTCTTTGATAACAGGTTTGAAACAGTTTAATGCAATAAACTTGCTTGCAAAAAGAATCATCTTATATCTAATTTATAGACATACCTAAGAAATTACTCTGTAAAGAGGACTACTTCAAAGTCATCAGATAGCTACTGCATTTTATCACCATTATATTAACATTATCATGACAAGGTTGAAAATTCAGCACAGGCAAGATTTGCAAGGTACAGTGCAAGTATGACTCTTAATTATAAGTAACAATTCATTTTGAGGCACATTAGTATGCCTTGAAATAGAATGTAAGATCTTATTTTTATGTAATTATAATTAAATAATTATAAAGAATCATTTTAAAATTTTATTAAAAAAAGAATCTCCTAAATCTTTTATCTTCAGGTTAATTAAAAACAGTTTATTTTATTTCTTGGTTAATTACTGAAATTTAGAATCCATGAATAGACATACTAAAGGAAATACTTTTGTTGTCTATGAAGTTCTAAATCAGTGGTGAATTCATGAAATGTTTGCCCATGTGATACACAATGAAAGTCACCACATGAAAAGCTTTTTATTCAGTTAAATAAGTCATTCCTCTTTAATTTAGTTTTTTGGGGAAAGCATAATCCTTAAACTTTACTTTTTGTACTATGAGCCATTATTCGTCAGAAAGTCTACAAGTTTCATTTCTCTGCTAGGCTTTTGCTGACCAAACCAATCATTTTCAGTAGCAACCATCAATATAAAGGTTGAGATGGGCTCCTTTCCATTTAAGCATTTAACTTTAAAGGCTGAATTGGACTGGCTATGCAGGAGACCCTGCCACTCGCTGTTATTGCATTCAGTTAAGCTAAAAAAAAAATTAAAAAATTAAAAAGCACAAAAGCCATAAGTTACTTCAATGCAGAAATTGTCCATTCTTTTTAAAGCAAAGTTTTTATACATCTTCTGCCCCTGACAGGCACTACTCATTTGCAAATCTGTGCCAGGATTGTATAATAGACAACCATAGGAGTCTGTCTCTGAATTCTTCCAGATTAGCCCATATACATCCATTCTACACTTCCTTTGCCACCTACACTCTCCATAGAAAACAAGTGATCTTTTAGCAAATATAGATCAGGTATCACCCATTGCTTTAAAGACTCTGACGATTTCTTATTAAAATTAGAATGAAACACAAAATCTTTATATGGCATGCAAGCCTCTACATAATGTACCCCTGCTTATTTCTTCAGCCTCATCTTCTGCTAATCCCGACATCCATGCAGCAGGATGTGACCACAACGCTGCCACTTGAACTTACTGAGCATTTTCCAGCTCAAGGTACTTGCTTTTTGTTTGTTTGTTTGTTTGTTACTTTTACCTAAATGCCACTTTCAAATCTTTGCTTTTTTGCTGGCTCCATCTTATCACTGAGGTTTTGATTCAAATGTTACTTTTTTGTTTTTTGAGAGGGAGTTTTGCTCTTTTTGCTCAGGCTGGAATGCAGTGGCGTGAGCTCGGCTCACTGCAACCTCTGCTTTCTGGGTTCAAGTTATTCTCCTGCCTCAGCCTACTGAATAGCTGAGATTATAGACACACACCACCACACCCAGCTAATTTTTTGTATTTTTATTACAGACGGGGTTTCATCATGTTGGCCAGTCTGGTCTCGAATGCCTGACCTCAGGTGATCCACCAGCCTCAGCCTCACAAAGTGCAGGGATTATAGGCGTGAGCCACTGTGCCCAGCCTCAAATGTTACTTTTTAAAGGCATGCTTTAAAATCTACACTAGACATCATTTTAAAAGTGACAATTTGGGAGTCTTTTCCCCTATGATTGAGAATGGCCCTAGTTTGTTCCCTATGATGACTTCTATTCAGGATGGCACTGCAGGTACCAACCAATTAAATGGAACAAAACAGAAGTCATCCCTTTTGTTGTCACTTATCAACACTGAAATGGATGAAAATAATATAATATTACTCATGGACTATGCAAATAAATGTGTGAAAATCTAAAATAATGTAAGGATGTATTACTGAAATAAAAAAGGAATTTTCTAGTAACACTGGCATACATGGCCAACATGTAATACTGAATTGCACTTCGAACTTCAGGTGAAATACATGAATGTCTCCCAGTCTTTGATTTTAGCCCAATGAGACTGATTTTAGACTTCGGATCACCAGAATTGTAAAACAATAAATTGGTGTTGTTTTAAGCCAAAGATTTTGTGACACTTTTTTGTTACAGAAACAATAGAAAACTAATAAAGTCACCTAAAGTATTTTGTTTAAAAAGTTACTTTTTTCAGAAAGGACTCCTCTGCATTCCCAACTAAATCCAAACTGTCGTATTAACTTGTTTAATTTTCTTTATTGCATATGTTGTTATTTCCCTATCCCTGATCTTTTTGTTTTTGTTGACTTGTTTATTGGTTTCCCCATTCCCCACATGAATATATAGTCCTTAAGGGCAAAAACTAATTAGTGTTGAATGAATAATTTGGCTCATCCTAGGAATTTTTTACAATTCTTGATTTCCTTTTGATTTTATATCTCATACCATTATTACTCCTTCAGGTTCCTTTCTTGGCGACCCACTTTGGTCTTGTTCTCTGTGTATCTGATTTTGACATCTCTTTAATTCATAAGCTTAGCACAGTGTATCCCAGTCAAGGATAAGTGTATCCTTGGGGGACACTTTAGTGGCCTGACAACCTGAACAGAAGGATGCAATTCCTGCATAATTTCCACCCAAATGAAGAGGGAGAATCAATCTCTTTGTAATTATTTTCAATTGATCAAAAAGAGTAAACTAGGTCATATCGAGGTCAATTTGTTCCCTGTTTAGGAAATATGTGGTTTAAAAAGGCTCTACTGGAACCAGTCGATAATAGCTTGCAAGAGCTGATTGTTAAGTATTTAGAATATGGGAAGTCATCTGTTAAACTTACACAGTAGAAGTACTTACATCACAAAAATTAAGAACTGCAACAACTAAGAGTCTTTTATCCCACCAACTTGTAGATTATCAGCCCAACACAAAATATATTTTCCACTCACTGGCTATTTTCCAGTGATTTTTGCATTGATGTGAAGGTGAATTTACTCTTTATCTTGTGAAGAAGGTGGTAGGACTTTGATTTAGTTAAGAACATGTACACACCCCAAAATTTGACCTGTTCCCTTTCCAAAGTTCAGAACACTCATGATTCACTCTTGAAAACATCTAAACATCCTTATACTGGTAATGTACAGAAGGAGGGAAAGTAAAGTTTAGCTTTTCTATTAATCATACAGAACTGCTATTTGATGCTTCAAGAACCCAGCACTGACATGAAGGATTGAAGCGGGGCAATAATCATGTAAGTTCAGGAGGCATACAACTTTAGCTATCAAGTCTTCTTGCTTAAAAAAAATAGGATCAGTAGTGCTCTGTTAATCTGCTGTAATAACTAATCTCTTTGGCATTTTAATAAATCTGAGCTTGTGGTTTACTCAGCTAGAAAATTTCTTTGTTCATTCAGTGTTCATATACAGTGGTGACAGCAGTGTTCTGGGAATGCCATGGCACAAAACTACCATGGGAAGAGCTGGAGTTTCACATATCTGCTAAGGGAAACAGCTATGAGTTTCAGGGGTGTCTTAAAGCCCAGTATTCCCAGGGTATATAATGAATCAAGGCCAGCTAGCATGCGATTTTCAGCATTTCTCCTTTTCTCAAAACTAGAGCCTCATGAATTCCAATTACAAGTAAGAACAGCTACAGTCTCAGAATATCCATTCCTAATTTTCCATCTGAGGCACTGAAAAAGCTTTAGTCCAGCACACAGGCTCCAGACTGGTTGCAACTGTGACCCAGCATGTCAGTGCAAATAACTGGGGATCTAACTATTATTGAGTCCATAATCTGAGAAAGTATCCAGCTACACAGTAGATCTAAAAGTTGGTTGCTGCTTTTGCCAACTCTCTTCTCTACCAGTGACTCTAACCATTGATTTTTGTAGAGGGATGTAACCTATTTCATCCAAGAAGATATATGCTAGCAAAAATCAAAGGTTAAGGCACAGTGATTCTGGTAATGAGTGACTGGCTCTGAGGAGTTATTACTACTCCACGTGTCCAGATTTGTCCTCCTCACTCAAACACACAATCCACATGTCAGGAACCCGTGATGGCTCATTTTCTTACCCTTGTACTCATTGCACCTCACAGTCTTTATAACGTACTAGGTACTCAAAAACTCAGTTGCGTACACGAACAAATGAACTTCTCAAAAAGAGAAGAGTCATTTCCTTTGGCACTGACTCAGATATAAAAGTGAAAGTTAATCTCATTGGGGTCAATAGAATGTGAAGATGTATGTGGTTGTTAACCTAGAAGTTTCTGCCTTCTAATGTAGGGAGATAAACTGAATATACTCACCCCTGTGCACTGCAGCCTGGGCAATCATGGACCTGTCTTCCAGCCTGCAGTAATATTTGCTAACAAAGGCTGGAGATTTCTAGAGGACTCACGGTAAACTTAAATAGGAAGAAAGGACTATTAAATTAAAGATATGGGAAAAATGATAAAACCTTCACAGCCGCAATAGGGGTTAGGGCCTTAGTATACTCAGGGAAGACTCAATTCTAGTAACTAGAAACTGCAAATTAATTTTTCACTGGCATGGGTCAAGGAATCAAACACAGGCGAAGAAAACGGAACTGATTTTGGTTCTACCTCTATCATTCACTAAGCCATGTGAAATTAAGTTACTCATAAAAATTATTGGGTTATCACTTGTCTCATCTGGAGATCTTAATATTTGTTAAAGGGATTACAAAGGAAAAATATTTGAAAATAACTCATTTATGAATTTTAAGATGCATTCATTTGTTCAGGAATTATGGTGTATAAAATTGTATATATTTGCAAATGTTATTGCCACACGTAATGGTGTTGTATTTATGCATATTGTGTGATGTTGTAGCTATGCTATTATTACTATTGTTACTGAGAAGTAGAATGGAACAGCATAACAATCTCACCTCTAGGTCGAGGGAGTTACTTTCCCATCTGAGGCTAATTCTATTATCTACAACTTTCAGCTGGCCTCAGCCTAGGTAGTAGGGGACAGAAAGAGTATTTAAAAAGTAATGAGTGGAAATGTTTTTTGCTTTTTTTTAATTGGATTTATTGTCCTTATGTACCTTAGTACTATTGAAATTACTAGAAATGACAGAAATACCAAAATGGAAGAGAGACACTTATCTATCCTTGTAAATGGTATTCAACAATTCACAGTAAAATTTATCCACACACTGGGGAGTTGAGAGAATCTATTTTAATTGTCTCTAATAGTTCTAAAAAAAATTAAGTAGAAAACGCTGACCAGAGCATACACAATCCTATGCTAGATTGTGGCACAAGTCCCCTTGGCTTTTCTCAAACATAAAGCAATCACTTTCTATTCTGTATATGCTTGATCACTTAACCGCTTGTGCTGGATTTGAATGTAAAAAATGTAATGCATAATATTATCGAGAACATGCAGGAATTTTCACAAGGCCCTCATTGCCTACCTATCTGAAAAACTGCACCCTGCTCTCTTTTTTGTTGTTTATTTTTAGTGTTTTTGTTTTGTTTATACCTAAAATAAAAAAAATTTTTTTTAAACTTGTATAAATTTAGGAGTACAAGTGCAATTTTGTTACATGGATATATTGGATAGTGGTAAAGTCTGGGCTTTTAGTGTAGCCATCACTCAAATGATGTACATTGTACCTAGAGAGTAATTTCTCATCTCTTACTCCCTTCCAATCTCCCATACTTCTGAGTCTACAAGGTCTATTATTCCACACTCTACGTCCATGTGCACACATTTAGCTCCCATTTGTAAGTGAGAACATGTGGTATTTGACTTACTATTTCTGAGTAAGTTCACTTAGTGGCCTCAAGTTCCACCTGTGTTGCTGCAAAAGACATGACTTTATTCTTTTTTATTGCTGAGTGGTATTCCATGTTATATACATATATGTATATATAAAATATATTTTCTTTAGGCAGCCATCCATTGATAAAGACTTAGGTTGATTCCATATCTTTGCTATTGTGAATAATGCTGCAACAAACAAATGAGTACAGGCATCTTTCTGATATAATGATTTCTTTTCCTTTCAGGTAGATACCAAGTAGTGGGATCTCTTGCTAAAATGGTAGTTCTATTTTTAGTTCTTTGAGAAATCTCCATACTGTTTTTCATAGAGGTTGTACTAATTTATATTCTAACCAAGAATATATGTGTTCTCTTTTCTCCACATTTTTGCCAACATTTGTTACTTTTTGACATTTTATTAATAGTCGTTCTGACTGGTTTAAGATATCACATTGTGGATTTAGTTTGCATTTCTGTCATGATTAGTGATGTTGAGCATTTTGTCATATGCTTCTTGGCCATTGGTATGTTTTCATTTGAAAAAATGACTGTTCTTGTCCTTTGCCCACTTTTTAATGGTGTTTTCGTTGTTATTGTTGTTGAGTTGTTTCAGTTTCTCATAGATTCTGGATATTAGTTCCTTATAGATTCTGGATATTAGTTCCTTGTCAGATGCATACTTTGCAAATATTTTTTTCCATTCTGCAGGTTGTCTGTTTGCTCTGTTGATTATTTCTTTTGCTGTGCAGAAGTTCTGTAGTTTAATTAAGTCCCATTTGTCTACTTTTGTTTTTGTTGCATTTGCTTTTGAGGTCCTAGTCATGAATTCTTTGCTTTTTTTGGGACATGAACCATGGCTTATTTTTAAGCCTGAAAATATAACAACTGTGGTTTTAAAAATAATTTTGATGACTTCTATGGACTTGATGTGTGCCTTTCAGTCTTGCCTATATTTCTTTAGAATAAAGAAAGAGACAAATAATTATTTAACTTGTCTGCCATAATTTTACACCAAAGAGTTGCTAATTGGTTCTCTAAGGAAAATAGAATAGGTATCTGTTTTATTTACATATTGTTGATCATTACATAGTCGCATAGTTGATCATTAGTGTATGCTGGCAAAAGTGAACTAATAAATTTCAGTGTTTCAAAGCCACCTTAGAAGAAAGCACATCTGTATTCTTTAGGTATGTTTTATGTTCTTTGAAAGAGACAGACATGTTTACCTTGGGGCTGCTTTTATTTATTGTATCAATAACCAGCTTTTCAGAAAGCCCTAACCTCTTGATAATTGTTCTTAGAAACAGAAATATTTCCACCTAGGTCAGAAGTTAATCTCTCTCTCTCTGGCTCTCTCTCTCCCTCGAAAAACAAACAAGCAAACAAACAAGCAGAGAAACAAACCAAAAGCACCACACCCTGTTTTTCGAGACCTGCAGTATAAAATCAAAGACATTTTAACCCAAGAGTGCTCTTCAAAATGGGCTTAACATACATAAATTAGATGAGCTTAGAATAACATTCTTACTTCCTGTGTGAGTTCCACCTATCTAAAAAGAAATATCATTAGAAGATACTGACTCAGGTGGAAGGACAAGATCTTTTAAGAGAGTATGAAATCTGTATGAGACACTCTTTAGTCAATATAATATTTCCTCTTCCCTATTCTCAACCTCACTTCTTCTTCTCACGGCATCACTGATTTTAGTTCCTGTGAAAAGTAAAAAAAAATATATAAGGAATGACAGGAATTCAATCCATAATTGAGGCTTTGGATTTATTAGAGGGTGGAGATCAGCCACCTGTCACATCCTGGTTTCAGAGCAGCCTAGAAATTGATTCGTCTGCAGCATGTTAGGGAGACATGATATTTTGAGCCAAAGATTATTTAAAATTCTTTACTTTGCATTTCTTGCTTGTTTTCTGGTTTATTTCATACTCTTAACTATATACACCTTCTGCTTTCTCTCCATTGATCCTTTTATCTCTCTATCACTCCTTATTCTTCTCTTACTCCTATCCACATTTCCTATATGCATGGTGACCTGTTCAATTATTAACGTGACCTACCAAGTTAAAAAGTAGTAGGAAGAATAATCAAAGTTCAAGAAATCCATACATGGCACATCTCAGATTTTACCCTAGGAATCCTTAAATGCTACACAGATTTAAAAAAAAATTATCTGTAAAAGTTAGGATTCTTAATGAAGTCACTCGAAGATCTAAGGAATTCATGAACACCATGTGTACGTTCTATATGCACATTTTATCCACTTTTAAAATTGGATATATACCTCAAAAATAAAAATGATTACCCAAAGATTAACAAATGAATACAACCAACATTGAAAGGAGAAACATCAGTACGTGAGTATACAGAATATATATTTAGCATTAGCCTGGGCAACATATTAAGACCCCATCTTTGCCAAAAATTAAAAAAATTAACCAGGCATGATGGCATCTGCCTGTAGTCCCAGATACTTTGGACACTGAAACAGGAGAATTATTTGAGCCCAAAAGTTCAAGGGTGTAGTGAGCTATCATCACACCACTGCACTCCAGCCTGGGTGACAGAGTAAGACCCCATCTGTCTATATAAGTATGTATTACATATATTCATATATTTATATGTAATATGTTCTTATATATTATATAAAACATGGCATACATATATGTGTTATATATATATGTGTGTGTGTGTATTTATGAATAAATATAAAGCAGGCCATGTTATATATCATGAAACTTATAGAACAATTTCATCAGTCTCACTTTATAAGAATCTAAGCACACAAACCATCCTAAGCCATACTTTGAACATAGCCGTCTTTAAATCAATATCATTTTTAAATGTTTATTTCTTTATTTTACTGAAGTATAGGAATAATTCATAACTCTGGAGTTGTGGGATATTCCTCCTAACTTTCTTGTCACTTGGAATAGAGGAGGCAATCTTGTTTCCTTCTAATATGTTTTAATTTACAACTATTTTATCCTTAGGTTTATTGATGTGGCCTAATCTCTGACTCCAAGGGATCATGGTGACATGACTACAGATTTTTCTTTCTGGGTCTGGGAATTCTTCAACACTAAAGGGAAATGTGTTGTTCTGCAACAATGGGAAAAAATCAATATAGGATAAAGTGTCATATTACAATGTTAATTTAATATATAACATGTAGTAGCCTCTAAAACTTATTGCTTAGATTATCATGGCAAGATAAGTTAAGTCATCAGAGTTATTGAACATATGTATACAAGCAAAGCCTTAAGGGAAGGTTAGACTATTTTGGAAGTTTCAATAAATGATATCTTCCTTGTCTAGTCATGACTGCAGTTTTCAAAAAACAAAACAAAAAAAACAATTTATCATAATCATCAAGTAACATGTACAATAAGAAAATGTGACTCCGATGTTCTCTCTTTGTAAAGGACTATTGTGTATTGGCTCCATTGGCATATGTTATTTGGTATTCAGTGCTGAGGTCTTCTTTACTTCTTTATCTGAAAATGGAGCCACCATCATCTCCAGCTCCTGGCTATATCCATTCTTTCCTTTTTCTGCTGTATCGACTCTCAGCACGTAAGCAGAAACTCTTAGAAAAGTATGTAATATACTCAAAGAAGTAACACATTTGCAATAGAAGGTCATGGGTCACTAAAGAAACTAAAAGTAGGATGCGGACCTGACTGAGTCTAAAAAGAGTATCTAACTCTTCACAGCAATCTAATACCCACTTGTTCAGATCAGTAGCTTCCCCATGACCTCTCTGCCTGAACTGTCAGATGCTGCTTTAAATTACAAACTCCCTCACAAGGCTTTGAGAATGCTGTCTTTCTTCTATGGTTAAAAAAGAAGAAAAACAACAACAAAAACTCTTCTTTGTCATATGGCTTTGAAATATTACCCACCTCACCTATACTCATTTATTTCTAGGGTCTGTGTCTGCTCCGCTTTGTCTACCTCAAATACAGTCCTACGGTTAAGTCTGTGGTCTTTTATGAATGATGGTTATGGAAAATTGCTAGAATCCACACTCATGCTGAACCTTAGACTAGCGAAGTCTAATTTTCACTTCTAACTATTATAGTTCCCCCAGGTACAATTTTGCTCTCGAGATTCTCTAAACTTTAGAAGGTCATCCTAAGGCCAAGCCACTACATGATTACACAAAGTGGAGCAATAATCAACTATTTGCTCTAACCCCTTCACTGAATTACTCCTTTTATCTCAAATCCAATCAGAATGAGAGCTTATAAATCCTCCCTGGACTTGTAGACTAAACTTTTTAGATCAATCCTTCCTTTCCCAAGGTTTTTTTCCATTTTTTTTTCTAAGAAAACACTTCACTTAGTATAACTTCCTGCATTGTTGCTCCTCCTTTTTAAAAAACAGAAATAAATATTAGATCATAATTTCCCAAGGCTCCCTTCTTCCTTTGTGTGGATCCTGTTTCTATGTTCACCCACCTGTCTTTGTCCTTTAGCAACTGATATGAGTCATGTTATTCTCATCTTTACCTCAAAACAGTAGCCAGAACTTGCCACATTTATTTCAGTATATTTTCTTAGAGTCCGTTTTCTATTTTTGTTACACAACTATAATTGTTCTTCTGCTTCTAATGTATAATCCAGTATCTTCAAATTTTATTTTAATATAAATATTGACCCAAATCTGCAGAAGTTCACCCTTCATCAAGAAATGAAAACATTTTTTTTCTTTTTTTTGTCTTTTTCTTGTCCCACTGTCAATAACTCCTCTGTCACTCAAAGTAAGAACTTGCAGCGTTAAGATGGCATTTTTTTAATATCATCTTTTCTTGTCTCCTTCTCCATGTTTCCTACCTTCACTAACATACTCAGGCCCAAGCTCACATGTACAAGTCTATAGACAAGATGCCATACATTTTGTTAATTTTTATTTTAGTGCTAATTTATGAAAATGATAAAAAGATGAAAAAAGCAAACATGGAAAAGTAGAGTGGGTAATATTAAGTGCTAGAACTGGGAACTGAGTCTAAGAAGGAACAATAGAGAAACTTGACAGAGATGCAACAGAGAAAAACTTACTTGTTTCTAAACCATTTAAATAATAAGAACTGACATTGTATTTTTTAAAAACTACAATGCAATTTTTAATGTACTAACATCAATAGACATCATGACATGGCCGTGTCTTGTGAGCAAGCTGAGACAGAAGTTCCCCATTTTCCCACATAGGCAATTTTAAAACACTGATCATTTATCTGCTTTCACAAAAAAATTTTAGAGGTAACAACTCAGAAAATAGGAAGTAGAATATAGCAATGCATTTCACTATCACACTTTAATGTATTTTAATAGTTCAAGCATCTTTATTTTGTGTTACCTCCTACTTATTATAATCATTTACTGGAAAACCTCTTTCTTTTTTTCACTAGGAGTCTATTTTCCTTGAAGCTGAACAAATATATTTAATCCACTTGAATATCATCAAATGGGAATCTCCTAAATATTGGATCTAGAAAAAATTTAATAAATAAATACATTATTATTTTGTGTATTGTTACTATCATAATTGCCATCGAAGTTGTAAAAAATTCAGCATCTAAATAAATTTCTCCATTTACTTTACCTTACGTAATCTCTTATTCATTTCTAAGGCCTTCTATCAACCCACATCTGCCTATCTATTATTTCTATCCAGCCTGTGATTCTTCATTTTTCTTCTCACTAGCTTGTCTTCCTTTTCTCAATCCTATCATTCTATATTTTTAACTTTTCACAAGTCCCAGTGCCTGAGACAGAATTTGTTATGTTGTTAAAGCAAAAAGTATCAATATCATTATTAAAGAAAATCCCACTAATGCAGTGATAACTGGTTTGACATTTTAATCTGTTGGATACTCCCTGAAATTAGTATTCAGGATACTATGTAATTTAGTAATTTCTCTTTCTCCTTTCTTCTATTTTTTTGAGGTGATCATATTTAAAGTTACAAACATGTAGCATTAAAAGACCTGATAAATGTGAATACTATTGAATTAGAAGATGATATATGCTATTTATGGTGGGAGTATGGAATTTACCAATAAAAAGTAATGGCAAGAAAAGAAAGTTTCAAAGGCAAAGCAATATCAAATTAGGGAAAGATTTTTTTGGCATAAAGTAATTCATTCTAATATAAATTATACTATTTATTGACATTGGCTTCCATTTCATCTCTGACTTAATTCTACATCCAAGAAATTTAGCATCCCCAACTCCAGTCTTCTAATACAATTGCTAGTAGAAATCACCAAGAAACAAAACACAATTTCTTGAAGAAAATCTACCACAAATCTGCAGCTATGTGTTGTAATTGATAAGAAGAGATAAAGAAAAGGCATGTGATTCTATCAAACTGCATTCCTCTACTGAAGATATTTTGACTGTGCCTAGCTAAATCAGGAGTAGCAGAGGATTAAAAACCTAAGATGTTATCTCTTGTTATTACTCTTGATTCTCTGATGGGAAAAGAGAACTTCAAAGCTAATGTTTCCTAGGAACTCAAACACTTCTCTAAAATTTGTTAGTTAATATGAAAGCAAACACATACATATACATAGACATATATATATATATATATATAATACACCATCATGTCCCACATAATGTTTCCATTAATGATAAACTACAGATACGATGGTGCTCCCAGAAAATAATGGAGCTAAAAGATTTCTGTTGTCTAGTGATATCTTGATGATCCCAACTTGGTGTGGGCCTGGGCTTATGTATGTGTGTCTTATTTATAGCAAACCAATTTAGAAAGTGAAAAGTAATAAAATTAAGAAATTAAAATAGAAAAAGGCTTATAGAAAATATTTTTGTATAGCTGTTCAACGTGTTTGTTTTAAGCCTCATTTCAAATGTATCTATAAGTTAAAAAATTAAAGTTTATAAATTAGAACAGTTATAGCAAGCTATTTATTGTTTTTTTTTTATTTTTATTATTTTTTTTTGAAAGAAAGAAAAAGAGAGGAAAGAAAGTGAGAGTGAAAGAAAGAAAGAAAAAGAATGTATGAGAGAAAGAAAGAGGAAGAAAAAGAGGGAGAGAGAACAGGATTCTCGTTCTACTGCCCAGGCTAGAATGCAGTCTAAAAATGGGTATTAAAAACCTCTATTATGCCAATAATTGTGTTTAACAATGGAGACAGGAAGGAA